>VUQH01001066.1:9176-33600 GCA_015106775.1 Etroplus canarensis
TGTGCATTCACTTACACCACTGACTACACCTGCTATTTTTAGAGTTCCTTTCCTCTTTCGTCTGCTCCCTTTAGGGGTCACCACAGCGGATCATCTGCCTCCATCTCACTCTACTCCTTGCATCCTCATCTGTCACACAGCATCTCTTCGTGTCCCCCTTCACTACATCCATGAACCTTCTCTGTGGTCATCCTCTTTTCCGCCATCTGCAACATCCTTCACCCAGTTTATCCACTATACCTCCTCTACACATGTCCAAACCATCTCAACCTGAGCTATCCCTTTGATAGGTTCATTTCTAATCCTGAAAAGCTCAGCATCTTCAACTTTGCCACCTTCAGCTCTACCTCCTGTTTTTTCCCCAGTGGCCACCATCTTCAAACCATACATCAAAGCAGGTCTCACTAACCTTGCCTTCCCTGTAAATCTTCGCTTCATTTTTTCTCTGTCACTTTTTCTGCTATCCCTCTGTCACAAATCACATGCATTCTGTCTTTCTTTTACTTTCATTCCTCTTCTCTCCAGTGCATGCCTCGAACAAAAAGCAGTAAAAATCACACCAGGAAACATACTGTAACAAAGCTCACCTTCAAGGTGACACAGATGGTAGGAGAACCTGGAAACAAAACTTAACCAACAAATATAACAGGAGCCATGATAGTGAAGTTCTACATGTATTCTACATTTAGCTTCAAATTGCTAATAAGCCATTATCTATAGTTCTTTCTCCCAGTGGCATTGTGCCTTTAGTGATTTGCTCTCCCAGATCCACAACAGCATTTAGAGAGTGCGAGTTATAGAGCCCTCCACTTCTTCTTTTGACGAGACTATAAAGTCGATTTAGACCCTGGAACTTAATCTCTAACATGAAATAAATCAATGAGCAGTCCTTCCAAGAGGAAAAATCTAAACTGTTCTGTCCCCTGTTTTCATGTGTTTGCTGTATTTCGCTTGAACTTCATTATTTCTGGTGAATGTGAGGGTTAATTTTGCAAGTATGGCCCACACAGGCCTATCTCTGCCTCAGAAGAGAAAACTACCAGCCATTGTGCCTACACATTGCTGCAAAGGGAAGGCCTGAATCTGTATGAGAATACTCTATCACATGCACAATGATGATTCTCACAATCTGTGCTCCCACACAGATGGTCGCTGCATTTTGTCAGTCCCCTGGTCTCTGATGCACCTCAGCATGCAGATGTCGTATTTGTCAACTTGATAGTCATTTGTAAATTTAGTGTATCTCCATCAGCAGCGAGTCAGACTACCAGGCAAGATGAATCACCCTTTCGTCCTACCAATCTTGTGTCCATAACCCTTACATTACATGAGCTCAGTCTGTCTCCCTCCCCATCCTGGCTCATATCTATCTATACCACAGAGTATGTTGCACTCATACATTGTGTGTGTGTAGGGGGGAAAGCCTTCTGGCAGCACATGAGTTCTTCAGGTTAGAGGAGGATACTAGAATAAAACACTGAGCGAAATAACAGAAAATAATGAAAGCATTGCATTGGCAAAGAATTAAACGAAACCGTTTCTGACATCCGAGTTTGCTGCAATTCACAAAACACAGCAGCAGTTGTGTCCAGTTTTATATTTATAAACCCCCTCCCTAGCCAGTCGTCTGTACAGTGTATCCATGACAACTGAGTACTCAGTGATGTGTATTCTACTTCACCTAATGTCAAATTTAACTGAAGCCTCAAAATATTTTAGGAGATGGGAGGATATGTCTCTGATGCTGTGAAGTCATAACTCATTGTGCATATTATGCCACCTTCTGACTGTACAAAAAGTGGAATAATATACACAATAATAAGTATTATTCCACTTTATTTTATGTCAGCAAAAGGAATATGCAGCATCAAAACATGGATCTCGAAGGGTTTATGGCCTTGGTGTACTCTATAACATAGAAATATGCAGTCATTTTCATCTGAAAGACCTCACTGTGTGCATAAAAAGCCAGTTGGAATGTAGAAAGTGAAAGGATGCACTTTTATGGTAATGGACACCCATTTAGTCCTCTCTCCACATCCTGTAGCTAAGAAACCAAATCAAGAGCTAATTGATGGGTTTGGCTACTACGACTGGGCCCATTTCAGGGATGAAAGTGCTCCTTCTCCTCATGTGTCTCTCTGTTCCTCAATCAAATTGAAATTAGGAATTATTATGAATAATCAAGCTTTTAAGCATTTTCAAATATAACCATTCTGCACACAGGCTTCTTCGCTGTTTTGGAAGAATCACTAGGATCACTGCGGGGACTGTCTCCTATTATATTTTATTCATATTTGTAAATTTGGTGTCCATCTATCCATTCATCCATCCATGCTCTTCACTTACCCAGTTCAAGGTCACGAGGGGCTCAAACCTATCCCAGCTGTCATATGGTGAGAGGTGGGGTACACCCTGGATGAGCTGTCAGTCTGCCGCAGGGTTTATACAGAGAGACAGACAACCATTCACACTTGCATTCTCATCTACAGCCAATTTCCTTATATCTATTTCAGTGCGCAGAGTAGTCTGTTCCAGTTCCAGTAGCTGAAACTGACACACTGTGGGTTTATTTGGGTCAACTTCAAAAAAAGAAGGCAAAAACGAGATCACTAAAACTTTGACTGATGGTCATTGAGGTTGCCAAAGCTTCCGTCACAAATTTAGAAACTTGATGGCATATAGGCAAGACCATCTCTGTTTGTATGGTTGTATGATGCATACAATGTCCAATTTAAGGAAAGTAAAATAAACAAATACAGTACAAACCCAGGAATCTGACTGCTTGTGACTGCATCAGTGTTTCTGACAGGATGCTGCCCACACAATGGATGTCTTTATCTCATGTCCTTTCACTTTGACATGCACAGCATGACCCCTTCTTTGTAGGGCAACTGTGTGGGCTTCTGCTTTTGACATTATATACATAAAATAATGTAGATATAAAAAACCCAAGTCACATGAATGTGATCCCCCAGAGACATGTTTACTAGTCCACAACATGTGTCAGAACTATGGGAGTTATATGTAGTCAGGCAGTACATGATTTTATAGAGGTAGAAGGTTTTTTGTATTGTTGATGCATTTCATTAAAACTATTGATCAGAACGATGTGGGAAAGATACAGTATAAAAAGCAATGTACCTTTGGATACTCCCTTATATGTTCCCCAAGGGGTCACCATAGCTACTTCAGCCACACTAGTAATTGAGCAAAGGTTTTATACCTGATGCAACCCTCCATAGTGAAAGGGTCTTGTGTCCCCACCTGGAGTTGAACCAGGCACCTTTCACTTGTAAGGTGAACATGTAAACCACTATACTATGGGGACACGATTCACAGAGGCAGGACTCTACCACAGCCGACCGGAGAGAGTCCAACACATAGTAGCAGGATATAAGATGCAAGCTGGGATAGCGTACACTGAGACACACAACCGAGCGGCCGGGATAGTGTACAGGAACAGCTGTGCTGCATATGGATTAGAAATCCCTAAGTCCCGATGGGAGACACTTCTAGGAGCGGAAGACCACATGAATGTGGCAATCCCAGCTGACAACAGCATGATGAAGAAGGAGCATGAGAAGACCAAAAAGTACCAGGGACTGAAGGAACAACTGAAGCAGATGTGGAAGGTAAAGTCCGAAGTGATCCCAGTGGTAATGGAAATAGCAAATTCCAGGTGCAACATCAGAGGTCTCTGTCCAGAAGAGCGCAGTCCTAAGATACTGTGCAGAACCCTCAAACTCCAAGGCCTCTGGTAGGGGGCCCGAGCTTGAGGAACACACATACCACACCGACAGGGGTGAGACTGGGATTTTATTTATATGTGTATCTAATGTTCTATGTCCCTGTTACCAGATTTGTTGACTGGGGACTGGACTGCCAGGGCCTCCAACCAGACCACTGCCCAATCCACAGAACGCCAAACACTTACAGCTGTTCCTGTAACAGGCCCATGTAACGCTTTCAGGCTGAGTCTTTTGGCCCTATAATCATCACAGGGGTTTTTGAATTGCTCTTAGCCTGGCCTCTCACCCAGGATGAATTTGGGACACTCTACTAGGAGCAAATTGCCACTGACAACAGAGTTCTTGGGATAATTTAGGGCACAAAATCTCCTCCACTATGATAAGGTGGCAGTTCAGAGGGGATGTGCCCTGCCATTCAGGAGGGGCTCAGGGTAGAGCTGATACCCCTACACATGGTGGTTCGAGCATCTAGTTAGGATGCCTCCTAGGTGAGGTACTCTGGGCATGTCCTACCGGAAGGAGACCCGGGGACAGACCGAGGACGCACTGGAGACATTCTGTCTCTTGGCTGGCTTGCGAATGCTTTGGTGTACATCCAGAAGAGCTGGAGGGGATGGCCAGGGAGAGGGTGGTCTGGGCCCGGATATGCAGCAGAAAATGGATGGATGGAAAGATGGATGTATATCAGATGTTCTTAACTATTATCTTATTGTAAAAAAAAAAAAAAATGCATGTATTTATTTACAATATATAAGGCCACACATCTCTGCCCCAGAGTGATAAAAAAAAATCTGTGTAAAAGAATATTGGTTCAAATTCTTAAAGAACTACATTGCCCAGGGAGCTCTGCTGCAGTATAAATAGTAACCAAAGGGGCGTTCCCACAATGACATGTGGAGGAGGTAAGAAGAGGATTGTTGCCGAGGACGCATTCAGCTGTCAGAGATAACGTCGCTCGGGCTGCTCTTACCTGGAGTTTCACTGCCATGGACTTAACCGAGGATAGCGCTGTGGAAATTATCCTGTGCTGACCCACTTCTTCTCGCGGTTCTCTCTGCCTCCGTCTTTTGACGCCTCCTTTCATTTGTGCCAGGTAAAGTCCTTGCCCGTGCGCGCGAGTTTTCCCGTGCAGGGCATTGTTCATTTAGTCGGTGAGATAAAGCATCCCTGTCAAGGAAGTAGCCCACGCGCTCATTTGTTTCTGTTGTTTTGCTGCAGCTCGTGCCACCTGACAGTTATTGTAGGCAGAAGGCTCGCGCCTCAGTCGGCAACTCACTTCAGACGTGTCACAAGACGTTTAAGTTGCTTAATGCGTTTTGAAACTGGGCTGTGTTTCTATGTGTGTAGATTTGTCCTTTAAAGAGTAGCGTTTGTTGTCACACTGTTACAAACTGAGCATGTGAGTTCTGAACTGATGGTGACACTGAGTTTGGGTGGTTCTGCCCTGACACCACCCTTTTCTATCTAACTATAGAGCCCACATATCCCATAGCTGGTGAGTTCTTTCACACAACCTGGGAACAGGCCGGTGTCCTCATTTTTGCTTTCACCCAGCTATGACAGCACTTTATTACTATGCTCTCTTCCTATACATTTTTCATTGTGTCATTTCTGATAAATCCATGCAGGCATTTCACATGACTATGCTCAGCTTGAATTAGCGCTACAGTTAGGGAGAACTAACAGTTGGGAAATGTAAAGCGTGCTGTAATAGAAGGGAAAGGATTTGCTTTATAGTTCCGTTATTTGTGGTTAATGTGAAAAACAGTGGTGTTTGTTATTGCCACTGATCTTGTAGATGGTGCTGTGGGGACGGACTGAAAAAAATCAAGGGGGCACAAAGTAGGGAAAGCAATCTAAAGCTGTTTTATGGTTCGAATGTATCGACATGACCACTGTTTACTATAAAGTTTGTGTTATTAACAAATTTTAAATGCCTTAAGTGACTGTGGCGTGGGTCTGATTTCTATGTCATAATTATTCAAGGTCTTGTGTTTTTATTTTTGGCAGGTGTTGTCAACCCTGAGAAACCATGTCAGACAAAATGTCCAGTTTCCTCCATATCGGGGACATTTGTTCCCTGTATGCAGAGGGCTCCACCAGTGGATTTATCAGCACCTTAGGGTAAGCCTGCCTGTTTTAATCTTAGTTTTCGTGACCCCCCCACCAGTTTCCAAATTGCATCATTTTGCAAGGTTTCAGGTAAGATTGTTGGATGGATGAAGCTTGAAAAAATGTCATTCCAGTACGCAACAATAACACAGTGCAGGCTTGAAAACAAGCACACTAACCTACTGTTATGATTATTTTGAGCCAAAGGATGGTTGCGGAGAAGGGATAGTGTAATGAATATTCTTTTAATGTATATCTCAGCCAATAGGGCTGCATAGTGTTGCAGTAGTTAGCTCTGTTGCCTCACGGCTGGAAGGTTCTCGGTTCAAATCCATCAGGGCGGTCCTGTGTGGGTTTTCTGTGGGTACTCCTGTATCCACCAACAGCCCAAAGACATGCGGGTGAGGTTTATTGGTGATTTTAAATTGACCGTCAGCATGAATGGTTGTCTGTCTCTCATTGCTGACACAACAACAACCCAGAACTGGATGAGTAGTTAAGTGGATGGATAGATAACAGCAGAAATTCTTTAGATACACACAACAATGGTTAGCCTGACACTGAAAAGGGATAAGGATGAATTAATTATTTATTAACTTGCTATTAAATAGAATAGTATTAATAGCATTACGTATTGAACTACATATACAGAGATACCAGTGTATCTGTGATTGGCCAGTATTGGCAGATAGGTCAGCCAGGCTTAAGTCAATACAAACATTACTTTTACTGTTTTTTAATGGTCAGTGACACTTCACCAAAACAAATGAATCTTTTAGAATATTTCTAGAAAAAATGACTTGTTTTCAGGTCTTTCAGATTCAGTTGAGGTGTGCAGAGACTGAGATTGACTTGGAAAAGTATTTGGACTGGAGTAGAAATGAAGGATTGCAGAATGCTTTGCTGTCTTTAATCAAAATTAAAAAAAAAAAAAAACCCATCTCCTTAAAATGGGACTGGACTCAGTTCTTTTGAGACTTTAATTTGCATGCTGTTTAGCATGTCTTAGTGATGACCATCCAGTATTTGAGCTCAGATAATCATACAGTAATTATTCGCTGTGCTGCAGTTTTGTTGCATTGTTTTAAAACTTATCACTGTGTGGTACATGCTGGCAATAAGTAGATTTTTGAACATAGTTAGCGGTATAGAATACGCTATCCACCAGCTCCAGCAGCTCTTACAAGCTTCAAATTTAAGCATGTTTATACTGCATGCACCTGAAGTGTGGTGACTGATTGCAGTCAAATTTGAAGCCTAATTTGATAACGTTGTCTCATCTATGAATGCATAGCAGCATACCAAGTCACTCCAAATATCAGTGTCAGTCAAATGCTCTTATTAGTCAGCACTTTCCTTTTGTTTCCTTGCTATTCTGCGCCTTGAATTATTCTGTCTCTTCTGGTACACGCTGAGCACCATGTTTTCAAGTAGCTGACATCTCTGCACCTCCCTAATTGTAGGCAATGAGTTAAAAGAGCATCTCATTATGTGGAAATTGAGCAAATCTTGACATACAACTGGCACTCACAGGAAAAACAGAAGGCTAAAAGAGGAACAGTGGGTGATCATTGATGTGACTGTTCCTGTCCAGCATCAGGCATGTTAGGCTCTGGTAGCCCGTCTGTCTCCCCTGCTTCTTTCTGTTTTCTGTCCTAGGTAGTGTGTTTTTCCTTCTTCAAAGGTGAAAATGGGCACAGCACCTGTATTGATATGTCTGTCTCCCTTCTACATTTAAACAGCTGCAGTTTGTCTCCTTTTTCCTTGTCATAGTTCTGTTTGCCACTCACCAGCGGCTGAGTTGAGCCCTCCTCCCTTGCCTTCAGAACCCATGCTCTTTCACAGTTTTAGTTTCATGCGTCACTGACCATGGCAACAAATGTGAGCACAGCTATGAAGGCTACCACCATGACAGAGCTCTCTTCTCAATTTTCTCATCTTGTGTTGTTATGCCAAGTAATCACCCCCCCACCCAACCTCTGCTGTGAGTGCTCTTTGTTAAAGAGAATCGCTTAGAGGATGTACCTATAAATAGCTTTTGTGTTAGGTGTTGTGCCCTTGAGAAACAGTTAGATCTACCTGGATCACAGCTGGCACAGGGAGGCTGGCAATCAGTGATGCTACAGCCCTGAACTTTTTTTATCACTGACGCTTGAATTTCCGTTTCCTTTTGGATCTTGGCCCATCGGTGCATTAGTGTGGTCGAGACGATCGTCTCTTCAGTCCCACATGGAAGATTCTCACAACATGCAACTTTGTCCTTGTCATCACAGGGTTCCCGCAGTGTAGTGTGTAGTGAATGACCTAGAAAAATATGCACCTGACTGGACCTGCTTGAGCATCCTACAGTGTCCTAGTTGTGTCAATATACTCTCACAGTTTTCCCAAGTGTTTTCACAGAATTCCTTGTAATTATGTTACTACTGAATGTAAATGAGTATTTTAGTGTTAGTTTAAGTCCCTAAGGTATAGTGCTTCGAAAGACGAGGGAACTGCTTACTGTTGTTACAGTCATTGTAAGCTACAGGAAGGTTTTTACCACTTGTCATATCCTTTTGAAATGTGGTGGTTTACACTCTTTGGATTGGAAAGTCAAAGACTGTTGAGGCTGTCTGATATTATTTCAGTGTTTTGAACTCAAGTGTTGGTGTTACACCTGAACTTGGACAGATTGGTCTGTTGGGGTGAAGACAGAGCTGAGTAAGACTGAAACTGTATGTTTACTGTTCACTGTATGGTCCCACCCACCTGCACCCATGACCCCGAATTTTGTATAGTAACTGAAAGAATAAGATTTTGTATATAAGTGGCAGAAATTTCACTTCGTACGAATGGTGTGCGGGCTCAGCTTTAGGGTGAAAAGCTCAGTCATTGGGAGAGGTTCAGAATAGAGTTACTTCTCCTCTGCATCAAAAGGAACCAGCTGAGGTTACTTAGATGCCTCCTGGGATGCCTGTAATTGAGAACTTTCAGGCAAATCCAGCTGGAAGGAGGAAGGTGGTCTCAGGACACACACTGGGAGGTTATGTCTCTCAGCTGGCTTGGGGACACCTTCGTATCCCCCCAGACATGCTGAAGGTGGTGACTGGGGAGAGGGAAGCATCCCTGTTTAGACTGCTGCTCCCACAACCTGAACAGGATAAGTGGTAGAAACTGGATAGATAGCTGAGTTGAAACTTACTTTTAAATGTGCTGTTCCTACTTTGTCCACGTGATTTGAGAACTGTGCCTGCTAGGTTTACCTAATTTTTACAGTCTATTTAATTTTACATATATTTATACTTTTATCACATTTCAGCTAGATATTGTGATTTTTAAAATGGTATATGACAGTTGTCTTTGTTTTTATTTACTGTTGTAAAGTATTAGTGTCGTTTAAGCTGCCCCCTTTTGACCAGGCCCCTCTTGAAAAAGATGTTTAATCACACTGAGACGTACTCCTTCTGGCTGACAGAGCTGTGGCCAGGGTAAATTAGTGGTATATATAGTATTTTGTCAAAAGGATGTGGTTATGGCTGTAGACTGTGTAAAATAAGTGATGAGAGCACGAGCTGTCAGGACCTACTGCGTGTCTGCATCCTAGAAGTCTGTGAGACTATGACTAAGACTTAGAGATTAAGACTAGAAGACTCTGACCTGCTTGAAAAAAAAAGGAAGATGAATGAATGGAAAAAATAACTGGAAAATAACAAGTTACTGATGGTGGGATGGGGTGGCTCTGTTCTTTTTAAGCAGGCATTCAAACTAAAAACAGCCCTGGGAGGCAGCATTAAAAGGCTGCAGGAGGTCACTGATTGATGCTTCAGGCGCTTGCTAGACCATTCAGTAGGAAGTCCAGTTTGAGTAACAGATCTGCAAATATGAAGGCTTATCAGATGTCAAAATGCTGCAGTTGATCATACTATTTTTAAGAATGTGGTTATCACAGCTACTGTTTTATCTTTTGTGACATGCTTAATGTGAGTCTGGGTAAGCTTTTTGTCTTTATTTTTTTGCCTGAGCCCAGTGCATTGGCATCTCTACTGTGCTGAGGTGTTAAAGTTGGTCAGTTTATGGCTTAAGTGTCCCGGTAATCCAGGACAGTGAGTCAGCAAAAGGCACAGGATTTTTTTTTTAGCAGTTGACTAACTGACTACACATTTAAACATTGCTATTCTTCCAAGTCGACACCAGAAATACTGGTTGAATAAACAAATTATTCTTTTACTATGAATGCAGAATGGTGGTTACCTGTTGGTTCAAAGATTTGATGCCACGTGTCACTAGCAGGGCTACAGCCTCTTTGATGGTAGAGTAAGTACAGATGTGTGAACCAGTGCAGTTATGCTGTACTTTAATATAGAAAATGACACGTGTGTGTGCGCGCGCGTGTGTGTTTGTAAAAGCACATTTAAAACATTTGATTTGATTTTCAAAGAAAACATATTTACATAAAACACATATGGACGATGTTTAACCTCGTCCATTACAGTGTGCTCAGTGCAAAATTTGAGTCTTTACTTTTAGACTTATCAGCTGTTCACATTCTTCCCCACTAGTTTTAACTAGTAAATTAGTCACCAGAAACATCCTTAATCTCGACAACAAGTTATTAAGATGTAGCCACAATTTATTGATCTCATTCCCATATATCTTTAACTTGTGGGCATCAGTTATTGAGCTTGTGGCTATGCATTATTCACTCAAGGGCACACAATAATAATTTTTCGCACCAATGTCATTGCAGGACTCTGTAGAAAATGCTGTTTTGAGCGGAATTACTCAAGAAGAATAAAAATGAGAGAAACATAATATTTTGCTTTAACTTTCTTAATAAAAAGTAATAACATTTTTTGGCTTCAGAGAAATTTTGGGTACCTAAGCTGCATGAATAAGCAGAATAATTCCGACAAGTTTGTAGTGTATATTAGCCTAATTATCACTCTAATTTGTCATGAGTTGTTATATTTTCAACATCACTTTGTTATTGGAAAGGTTATTTGAAGGCGTATTGAAGATTAAAGGAGATTTGTGCTGCATACGTCCATTATAACGATGGCTGTCTCTACAGGCTGGTGGATGACCGCTGTGTTGTACAACCAGACACAGGTGACCTCAACAACCCCCCCAAGAAATTCAGAGGTAAGGCCTAAAAATCACTTGCTTCAGACTTGATGGTCATTTGCTCAAATGTATGGGTCAGTATTGCTGTCGTTTGTGGTAACTGCTACCTGTTACATTCAAGATTCTGTTGCACTCATTTTACATCACAAGCCATATAGAGGCAGTCTGAGTTTTACTGTGCCAGCTATATACTATTTTATAAAGAAACGCTGCTGTAATAATTTAAAGAAACCTGTCAGCACAGTTCTTTGAACATAAACTTTAAGAAGGAAATGTGTGAAATTGTAGAAAAAGAACTATAAACTCCTTACCTGGAATATTTACAGAAACTGTGTACTAGCTGCAGCCCCCCCTAGAAAATTTTACATTAAATAGTGAAAAAACTCAGAAACTTCTTTGATATTTGAAGAAATTTTAACAATAAAAAACACCTACATTTCAGCCATTTCGTGGTTTATTTCTAACTCACTGCTGTATGACAGGCTATGGGGCAGGGGTCTCAAACTCCTGGCCCATGGGCCGCTTCCAGCCCGGCTCCCTACTTCTGGCCTGTGATTTGATGTCAAAAATATAATGCAGTGTGGCCCAATTGCATTATATATAATCACAATGTGGCCCTTTTTAAGGGATGAATTACATTATATTTTAAACATCAAATCATGGGCCTGAAGTAGGGGGCGGAGCCAGAAGCTTCCCATGGGCAGTGAGTTTGAGACCTGTGCTCTAGGGAGCGTCTTTCTCAGAAAAAGGCTGTAAAACTGACAGAATACAGCTAAAAGTCTCTTTTTAATTTTTTTTTTTAATTTTTATTTTTTTAAACAATTTTCTTATTTTCCAAAGCTGTCCAGTGGGTTGGATATGACCCTTGGGCTGGCTGGTTGTGTCCCCTGGGTGTATGCTTGACACCCATGCTCTGTTGAAGGATGGTTTGGTGATTGTTGGTGATGATTACATGTAGCAGCCATATCTGAGTGCTGTTCAGACATGTCCTCTTGGCAACAAAAGCAAGAAAAAAAGATACATAATTGTACAGCTACACATTAATGAATGTTTCAGTTTTTGATGTCAATTCTGTCCCTACTTTGAGTTATTTTGGGAAGATTCTGAAGTAAGTCTTTAGTAAATCCATTAAATGGGAAATAATGCAATTGCCAAGGTCACATTCACTGACACGGAACAGTGTTCCTGCTTTCAAACAGGTTTAATTGGTCTTATTAGACACGGACCTTATTTAACCTGTCCCTGTAATGTCACAGTTGATCTCTTGTGTCGGGTCATTCATGAGTGATTATAACCAGGAGAATAGAGCACACCCAGACCTACTGAGAAGGACTTTATTCTCTAATTACACTTTTTAAAGTAGAACCAATGACAAGCCTGCATATTGTTTGACAAAAAACAAGAATGATTAAAAGGAAATGTAATTTTGATTGCTCTCTTCATATAGTCTCTGTACCAGGTAGCCAGACATGGCTAATCCTATTTATCTAGTGGCCAAGGATGAGCAGTTTCCCCAAATAGTACACTGATATTTTTAGGTTTAATTCTCCTAGTCTAGCAAGTGTTGTCGTGTGGACTTAAGTAATAGCTTTGAATTTGTCACATGTGGTGGTGTTAGTGTTCCTAGATCTCAGAATGAATGGTTTCTTTTAGGCAGAATGCCAGGCAGCGTTAAGCAAAAGGCTTGTCAAGGAACCTGCCATTCCAGCTTAATAACAGGGTCTAACCTGACAGCGTGAACACATTCACAAATTAGCTAGCAGCTGCATGTCTAAAAATGCAGTTTGTTTTGCTTTTGAAGCCCAAGTGTAGTTCTGTTGTGTAGTTGTTGGTTGTATGCCAGAGACATCAGAGAGGATTCCTACATCACCTTCCTCATTCAGAGATCAGAGCAGTTTGTTAGTAGCTGTTTGGGCTCCAAAAGTGTTTATAACAAAACTGAAGCTTCTGTGATGCGCATTCATGGGCAGACCTATTGTTAGATTCAAAAAAGGCTTTCTGATCCTATTGCACTTTTTATACAGATGATGTTCATAGTACCTCTCAGATGTTGTTAATTACTGTCACATGCTCTGAATTACCTTCTTAAGTTTGGCTCCTTCTCTTTTTATTAAAACAGTTTAGGATTTACCTTTAGTTAGTCTCTTCTAACAAATAACTGTGGAATCAGGAAGTGGTCATCCATTTTGATAAACCTCTTGTTTAGGGGTGTTTAATAAAACATTTATCTATTTATCTGCTGGTTGTTTATATAGATTATCACACATTTGGCACAATAATCGTATCTATAGCCACACTCTGCTTTTTACTCATCCTAAAAGGCTCTTCCAGGCTCTGTACAGCAATAAAAATGCATGAAGAACCTTGAACTGTATACTTACCCCAATGCCCTTTTAATCATTGCAATTTTTACCAAGACTAATAAGGTTCTATTCTTCTATTGTGAAACCGCTCCTGGTAACAAAATATTGGGGGGAAAAAAGAAACTTTTGTTTCTTGCAGCTGTTGGGCTGCATCACATTACCCATGTTTCTGTTTTGTGGTCATTGTCTGTCTGGAAAAAAAAATATTTGTAGTGGTGCAGGTATTACAACTCTGTCCGACATTGTGCTTGATAAATAAACATGTACCCTGCTCATAGATTCAGAAGTTAAACACTCACCAGTCTTTGACGCAAATGTCAAATCAGCTAATCGCATGGGAGAAACTAAATGCATGTAGACCTAATCAAGACAACCTCCTGAAGTTCAAACTGCGCATCAGAATCTAGAATAAAGGTGATTTTACTGACTTCGAACTTGGCATGGTTTTTTGGTGTTCTGAGTATTTCAGAAACTGCTGATCTACTGGAATTTTCCCAAAGAACCACCTCTTGGGTTTGCAGAGAATGCCCAGAAAAAGAGAAGGTATCCAGTGAGTGGCAGTTCTCTGGGTGTAAATCCCTTGTTGTTGCCAGTGATCAGAGGAGAATGACCAGACTGCTTCAAGTTGATAGGAAGGTAACAGTAACTCAGATAACCCCTTGTTGCAAACCCAGAACGCAGAAGAGCATCTCTGAACACATAACTCATCCAACCTTGAAGCAGATGGGCTTCAGCAGCAGAGGACCCCACCAGTGCCACTCCTGTCAGCTAAGATCAATAAACTGAGGCTAACAACTGGCACAGGCTCATCAAAACGGGACAACAGGTGATTGAAATATGTTATCTAGTCTGATGAGTCTTGATTTCTGTTGAAACATTCGGATGGCAGGGTCAGATTTTTGCATAAACAACATGAAAGCATAGATCCGTCCTGCCTTGTATTCACAGTTCAGGTTGGTGGTGATGTAATGGCATGGGGGATGTTTTCTAAGCACACTTTTAGCCCCTCGTTACCAGCTGAACCCATCTTCTGACGGCTGCTTCCGACAGGATAACACGACAATGAGTTCACTGTAGTTAAATGGCCGCCACAGTCACCAGATCTCAATCCAACAGAGCAGCTTTGGGATGTAGCAGAACAGGGAGGTTCTCATCACTGACCTGTAGCTGACAAATCTGCAGCGACTGCGTGACGCCATCATGGACCAAAATCCGTGAGGAATGTTTCTTGCTGAATCTATGAGGCAAGGTGTACCTAATATAGTGGCTGTGAGTGTATACTGTATCCTCAGTATACTGTTCACCCATTTCATGCTCAAATAAAACATCATGAACACCGTTCAAATTTAGGTTGCACTGTGTTTAACGTGACTGTGGGCTTTTACCACTAAATGTTGCACCAGGCGCCACAGCAGCAGCAGACCAAAACCACACCAAACGTGAAAAAATTCACAGCTGAGACACAAGCATGCGATGTTTCAGGTCCACACAGGCAGCTGTTGTCACCGTGATGGTTGAAACGGAAAGCTACGTACCCTGATCAGCTGGGACAGTGACTCAGAGTGAAACTAACAACCTGCTGACAACAAACACAGTCAGAATGAACTCCGGCATCTGGTAACAGTCTGGCTGCTTTTCCCAGCGTGAAGTGAGTCAGTGGCGCTGAGGAAGATCCACTGCAAATATCTGATTCTCTGATTAGGCAGTCAAAGCCACAAGCCTTTGGGTATTAAAAGCAAACTGTGGCTCCCTGTGTACATTTCAATAAGACACAGAACTGAGACCGCAGTGCGTCGGCCGCCTCGCTCTGATCTAAAACCTTCTTGCTCTGCTGATTTGATTATTCAAATAGTCAGTTTGCATTTCTTAAACTCCTGCGCCTGCCTGACTCAGGACATGCCTACAGAGAAATATACTGTCTCATCACCAGACCTGCAACTGAGAAAGCACGGCCATTGTGCTCATTTCCAGCTCAATGTTTAGCTCTGCTACAGCAACCTCAAACTTATCCTTGTTTATCTTATACTTTGGCCCATCCACCATCTGAAAATATATTTGAGCACCTCTCCCTCTGAGCCCACCCTCCCTTAAAACTCCTGCAATTTCCCCCATGGGATTAATAAAGGATTCCGACTGTAAATCCTTGAGTCAGCTTTCTAATGCTCGGCCGCCCCTTGCATGTTTGAAGGTTTGAACAGCAGGTGGGTGGGGCTCCTGTGTGCTCGAGATGACTGCATGTAGATACAGAAATCTCTTATCACCGGCACCATGTTGAGCCAAGGGCAGAAAATAGGGGAGAAAGTAGTGAAGTAAACACAGATGAAGGGGATTCAGAGTCAGAAACTCATGTTCACAGTTCACATAACCACAAAGCATAATGCTGCCCCGGAAACAGCTGTGGGATACAACTTGAATCCTACCGTATATCTATGTTAATATTCAACGTCTTTGACTCCAAGAAGTACAGCTTTGACTACAAGTCACACTCAGCCATTCACACTCAGCCATTCATACAGTCATTTCTTCTATGCCTTAAAGCGCTCTCTGCCCATCACGCGCACACTCACACTCTATCCCGTTGGAAGCAATTTTGGGTTCAGAATCTTTGCCAAGGACACTTCGACATGGAAGTAGAGTAGCAGGGGATCAAACCAGTGACCCTTGAATTTGCAGATAAGCCTTTCCACCTACAGATGTCATTTTGCCAACTTAAAGCTAAATTAAATGAACTAGGCTGCCCATTTTTTTCTCATACAAAACAACAGCAGTGTGTTTGAGAGGGTGCATTTACAGCAGGGACGTCCCAACTGTGACCACACTCAGAAAATGTGGCCACAGTTGTTCTTCCATAGATACAGACAATAAAAGGACAGCATTTACTTTACTGATGTTTTCAAGATGTGATATGGGAAAGTGTACTGTGAAAGGAATAAAAACAACACAGAGAAAAACCAACAGTGTGTCATCCAAATATGATGACACCATAAGTTGGGTTATAGGTTGAATGCTCAGTCGGTTCCCTTGAACAGGAAAGAGGAACCCTGTGAGCTTCACCACAAAAAGAAAGAAGTGCAAAAAGGCAAAGAAAAAAAATCCAAACATTTAAAAGAGACACGCGAGAAGCACAAGTAATGTAGCTTTTTGTTAAAGAGGCACAAGATGAACAACTGTAACGAGTCCACACTGCTGTTTAACTGGATTCCAACATTCCCACAGTGCTAACGACTGCCACGCCCATTTATACTCATTGGTAATATATTCTTGCTACCTAATCTTTTCTACTTTCAGTGATTCAGGGATGTAGTACAAAGGTTTCGTTGTCAATATGATGAATACCATCAACCTAACAAGCATCAGGGGGCTTTAGTGCACGTTTATTGAAATTGGGAGGTCCACCTGACATAAAGTGTGGTCCTCGCATTGAAAGACAGTCAACACGAAGAGATGAAATTAATTAAAACTGATGAAAAAATATAAAGCTATATTAACACTGCCTTAGAGTATACCAAACGATACATACCATGGACAAAAGTACTGGGCATTAATATGGAGCGGATCGATGTTTTTTAGCTATAACAGCTTCCGCTCCTCTGGGAAGGCTTTCTACAAGCTTCTGGAGTGGGTCTGTGGGACTTTTTACCATTCATGCAGGAGAGCATTTGTGAGGTCAGACACTGCCTGGCTCGAAATCTCTGTTCTAGTTCAGCCCAAAGGTGTTGGATGGGAATGAGGTCAGGGCTCGTTGGCGGCCAGTCAAGTTCTTCTACACCAAACCTTCCCCAAACTGTTCACACAAAGTTTGAATCATATAATTGCCCAGAATGCACTGGTAAGCTGATGCATTAAGATGTCCCTTCATTGGAAGTAAGGAGCCCAGGCCAATCACAGAAAAAACTCTCTACAGCCTTATCCCTCATCCAACAGACTGCAAGATAGAGAATCTTGATTCCTCATTCCACACAGCAAGTCTCCACTGGTCCAGAGTCCAACAGGTGAGTGCTTTACACCACTGCATCCAAAGTTTGGCATTATGCTTGGTTATGTAAGGCTTGCATGCAGCCGCTCAGCCCTGGAAACCCAAGCCATGAAGCTCCCGGTGCACCGTTTTGTGCTGATGAGGTTTGGAACATTCTAAGTTGTAAAACATCAACATTTTCTGGCAAGTACTGTTGTTTTTTGGAAAAAAAAAAACAAACCAAAACTCTTTTGTTATGTAATCTGTAAGGAGATTATTATAATTTACCACCATGTGAATCCTGTTTCAATGCAATTGTCCAATGCGTGGCTGTTCACATGCTCAATCTAAATTAGCACACTCCACTAAAAAAGCAAAGTACATAGCTGAACACCTCTGACTTACATGGAGTAGTCCTGGTACACCTTTTGAGGTAGTTAAAAAGCTACAACAACACAACACTGCGGCCGGCCAGTTCACAAAAACACTTTTTAGTTAAAAACAAAGACAGAGACAAGGAAAGTAAGTAGTTCAGACTACCCAGTAACTTTTTACATGAACAAACGTGTTAATGTGTTAATCAACAACAGCAGTAACGCACCGATTCATCTGTGAACCGGTGACTCTGAGGTTCAGACTGTTGGTGTGAGAGAAATGGGTGGAAAATCGACTCTCCTTTATCCTTTATGGATGAGGTAAATACTGCTTTTGATGCTGCTGGTGCGATTAAGTCTTGATCTAAAATGTGGCACTGCCAAGGTATGAACTACAACTCAGACTCTTAAAAAAGTTGGGACACTGTGTAAAATAAAAAAACAAAAATAAAAACACAATGCAATGATTTGCACGAAGGAAACATATAAAACATCAGATGCTGAAAGTGAGACATTTTTACTATTTCATGAAAAATACCAGCTCAGGTTGAATTTGATGGCAGCAACACGTCTCAAAAAAGTTGCAAGTGGTGCGAAAAAGAAACAGCTGGAGGAACGTGTTGCAACTAATGAAGTGAATTGACAACAGGTCAGTAATATGATTGGGTATAAAAAGAGCACCTTAGAGCAGCAGAGTGTCTCAGAAGTAAAGATAGGCAGAGGTTCAGCAATCTGTGACAATTTTTTTTCCCATCTTCTTCCGCTTACCCAATTAGGGTCACGGGGGGGTGATGGAGCAAAGGGTGGGGTACACCCTGGACAGTTCGCTAGCCTGTCACAGAGCCAACACAGAGAGACGGAAAACCATTCACCCCTACAGTCAATTTAGAACTGCCAATTAACAAAACTGCTGTGCATGTCTTTGGACTGTGGGAGAAAGCCAGAGCACCCGGAGAGAACCCATGCTAGCTCCGGGAGAACATGCAAGCTCCACACAGAAGGACCTAAGTTGGCCGGCTGTTGGATTTGAAGCCGGACCCTCTTGCTGTGAGGCAACAGTGCTAACCACTGCACCACTGTGCTGCCCTGCAAGAAACTATGTCCACAAATTGTGGCACAGTTTTCTCAATGTAAACTTGAAAAGAATATTCCATCATCTACAGTACACAGTATCATCATACGATTCTGAAAATCTGGAGACATCTCTGTGGGCAAAGTACAAGGCTGACAACCAGTATTTGATGCTGGTGGTCTTCAGGCCCTCAGGCAGCAGTGCATTATAAACAGACATGATCCTGTCATGCTCTCAGGAACACTTCCACAAATCATTGTCTGTGAACACAGTTGGCTGTGCCATCCACACATGCAGGTTAAATCTCTATCATGCAAAGAAGAAGCCATATATGAACATGATCCAGACATGCTGCTGTCTCCTCTTAGCCAAAGCTCATTAAAAATGGACTGAGGCAAAGTGGAAATCTGTTCTGTGGTCAGATGAATCAAAAGTTGACATTCTTTTTTTTGGAAATCAACAATGCCCAATCCTCTGGACTAAAGAGGAGAGGGACCATCCAGATTGCATCTCTGCATCTGCATCTCTGATGGCATGGGTGTGCATTAGTCCCTATGTTACTGGCAACCTGCACATCTGGAAAGACTTTATCAATGCTAAAAGGTTTATACAGGTTTTAGAGCAACATATGCTTCCCTCCAGAGGACGTCTTTTTCAGGGAAGGCCTTGCATATTTCAGCAAGACAATGCTAAACCAAATACTGCAGCTGTCACAACAGCATGGCTTCATAGTAGAAGAGTCCGGGTGCTGGACTGGCCTGACTGCAGTCCAGACCTTTCACCAATTTACATTTGGTGCATCAAAAAATACCACAAAGAAGACCCAGGACCGTTCAGGACCCAGGACTAGAATCCTACATCAGATAAAAATGGAACAGCTTTCCTCTCCCAGAGGTCCAGCAGCTGATCTCCTCAGCTCCCAGATGATTACAGACTATTGTTAAAAGAAGAGGGGATGCTACACAGTGGGAAACATGGCCCTGTCCCAACTTTTTCAAGATGTGCTAATATTTTTTAAGAAATAGTAAAATGTCTCACGTTCAGCATTTGATTTGCTTTCTATGTTCCTTTGCCAATAATATTGCTTTATGAAATTTGCAAATCAGTGCATTGTGCTTTTATTTATATTTGATGCAGCGTCCCAACCTTTCTGGAGGTGGCGCTGCACAACGAGTACATACAAGTACATGAAGGCAGTTCTCACAACTGCAGTAACAAATCATTTGAATACTTGAGCATCAGTGGAAGCTGGGAACACAACTCCGGGTAGCCATCAACCCCATACGACAATCTTACAGCTTTCAAAAAGATTATTATAAATGTACCTTCCGGCTGCTCCCTTGTATTCTCCACCAAGGGGTCACCACAGCGGATTAATCTGCATTGGTAATTTGGCAGAGGTTTTATGCCGGATGCCCTTCCTGACGCAACCCTCCATGGTGAGAGGGGATTGTGTCTCCACCTGGAATCGAACCAGGGACCTTTCGCTTCAAAGGTGAATGCGCAAAGCACTACGCTGGTAAATATTACTAAGTATTTTCCCTTGGCTTTTTCCTATTCCTTGTGTTACAAACTGTGATTTAAATGGATTTTTTTTTATTATTCTGCACAAAAATGTTTTACACAAAAAATAGCCCAAACTGGTGCAGTGAAATTAAAAATAAAAAGATGAACGTGGTGCGTGCATTTCTATTTACCAACCACTGCAGACAGCCAGATGTTTTTACAGAGCTGGTGGTGACCAAAAATGGAGCTAAAAGAAAGTGTGGACATCAGGTGGACACAAGCAGAAACGCCCCCTGCTGGCAGGACTGTGTTCTGTTGCATTTTGTGGCTCAACTCGTATGAAAAGTAAAAGGTGTGTGTGTGTGTCCTCCACTGAGATGATTATGTAACCGGATGGATCACGTCTCATTTGGAATTACAGGCCGGGCTACACTGTGGAAAGGCCAGAAGCTGGCTGTACTTTTCTAACAGGTCCAATGCCTGCCTGTGTGTCCCCCTACATGTCCTCTGCGTCCCGCCTGTCCTTTGTTCATCACGCAGGATGTCGCGGTGCGTTTAAAGGCCAACAAAGACAAAGAGCGACACAGACAAAGGAACGTAGACATGCTAAACCGGGTCTTACTGGGTCTGAACGGGTGGTACACTGGGCTGGAGGCCCGTCTCTTCCAGGTGAGCAGGGCCCGGCTCAGGCTCACATCGTACGCGGCGTTTCTGACGCGGAGCTCGGACAGCAGCAGCAGCCTGCCCGGCCTCTCCATCCTGCTCCGGCTGAGGAGGCGGCGGCAGTCCGGGCGCGGTTACCTCTGCGCGGACATGTTATCTGTGAGCGTCTCTGTGAGGTTCAGAACCCCCGGAAACAAACGCTTTTTCTTTCTTTGACACGACAGCGGTGAACGTTAGCCCGACTAACGGTTTCCTGCTCGGGATATTGTTCTGCCGGATAGCGGTTCTCGCCGGATGTAGGAGGAGCTTAATGTTGCGTTCAGGTGCTGCCAGAGAACGCGAGCCACGTCTGTTGTAATTCCCGTAGAATATCGGACAGAAGTGTTGCGCCTACAGGAGCCCCACTCTAAACCAACAGGCGTTAATGTGGATTTGATCCACCTTTGGCAGCTTTAACAGTTTCCACCCTTCTGAGAAGGTGCAGCCTCCTGTTCGAGTTCAGTGGGGTTGAGGTCAGGGCTCTATTGTGAATTTCTTGTGCAGAGTTGAATAGTAAATAGACTTCAAAAATGAAAACTCTGTTGCAGTGTTAACTCCTTTATTACTCCAACAGGAGGCAAAAACGTTTACAACACACAGGCACCAATGTCTACAGGATATGCACACAGCACACACGCTGACATCAAGAAAACCTAAACTTAAACTTCAAGGTACTTTCATCCTTTGAAGGTGACATCAAGGTACAACAATTTTGCATACAGGTAACTGTTGAATACTGGTTTTATAACACTTACAAAGCACAACATCCTGTAACAATGATCAGTAAAATTTACTACAACAACAACATCATGCATATACTGCATCATGTATAGCTTGTTTCTCAGGTATTCAAACTGACTCTTATTCAGTGGTTTAGTCAGCAGATCAGCTAACATCTCCTTGGTATGACAGTACTTTGTTTCTATCACACCCTTCTGGGCCAGGTCACGGATGAAGTGGTACCTGATGTCGATGTGCTTGGTTCTTTTGTGTCCTACCGGATTCTTTGTCATTGCGATGGGTGGCAGCTCAACCGGCTCCCGGGTGTTGTTCTCCAGCAATGACCCAAATCCAGAGTCTGCAGCTGCTTTCCAGTAAGTTGAGCACTGACCTCCATAGTTGCCGGCCCTCTAATTGCTGCACAAAATGCTACATGAGCAACCTTTGAGTAATCAGCATACTCATCAGATCCATAACGGATTGGTGGCTGTCCTTTTGTTGAACGTTGAGATCTCCGTGGCTCCTGTGGCGTTATGCCCTCAGCTTCTTCTCTGGTTTCTTTTTCACTGTCTGCTTCCTCCATGTCTTTGATTTCTGTGTTCTTCTTCTTCTTCTTCTTGTAAATTTTATTGGCGGTTGGCAAACAGAGTGCATTACTGCCACCAACTAGTATCCCGTCCACCCATATCATCCCCGCGCAGGGCCCGTGACCTGGGCGTCATCCGATTTTGGTGTTTGCTGTCATTTCTTGTTTTAAAGACTGTTTCTGTTGTTCAAAATCTGATTCGTCGAAAATCACATTTCTCTTGATGATTAATTTCTTTCTCTCAGGATCATAGAGCCTGTATTCTTTTTGACAATCACTTCTTCGTCTTCTTCTTTTCACCTCTCCCCCTCCTTGGTCTTCGGCCAACAATAGCATAGTTTCCACCGGCACCCTGTAGCCGAGAAATCTTAGCTTGTTTGCCTTCTTGTCGAGTTTCTTCCTTTCACACTCTGGAATATGTGCATATGCTACACAGCCAAAAACTCTGACACCAGACACATCAGGAACCTCGCCATACCACCTCTGAAACGGTGTTTCACCTGGCGTAGCTGTCGTCACTCGGTTTCTGATGTAAGCAGCAGGGCTAACAGCTTCTACCCACAAACTCTTGCTGAGATTAGCATGATAAAGCATGACTGTTGCTGACTCTAAAAGAGTCCAGTTCATTCTCTCTGCAACACCTCTCTGTTGTGGTGTGTGAGCAGCAGATGTTTCATGATTTATGCCTTTACTTTTCAGAAAGTTGAAAAACTCTGTTGACAGATACTCTCCTCCATTGTCACTACTCAGTGTGCCTATCTTGCATCCATATTCAATTGTGGCATGAGCCTCAAACTCCTTGAATTTGTCCAGAACTTCAGATTTGTGCTTCATGAAGTAGACCTTAACACATCGAGAATAGTCATCAATGAAAGTCACAAAGTATCTCTTACTGCCAATGCTCTCTGTAGTCATGGGACCACACACATCACTGTGTACTAGTTTCAGTTTCTGGGTTGACTTGATTCGTCCTGCTGGCTTAAAAGGCTTGCGGCTCATTTTGCCTTCTATACGACCCACACATAATCCCAGGTTGCCAGATGGTGGAATATCAACCCTCTTTTATCAGGCCCTTCTTCACCGCCTGAGTTAACTGTTGTACATTTAAATGTCCCAGGCTCTGATGCCAACGATCCAGTTTTCAAGAGTTTTCGTCTTTAGCCTGTGTGACCAGATTTTCTTCTGCCAATGTTGCTTCATCTACCAGCTTTACTTTACGGTTTAGCTGATACATCCGGTTGACAAGGTTACCTTTTCCTACCACCTTTCCAGGCTTCTTTGATCCAGCAGCAACTGTGCCCAAACTGTACTATCAGTCCTTTCTGTGTCACAGCACGAACACTAAACAGATTGCTGGTTAACTTTGGCACGTACAGCACTTCACTCATGTATGCTGTCAGCTGCTTCTTCTAGCTAAGTTCCATGCTGACTTTGATGTGACCAGATCCGTAGGCTTCCACTATTGGCCCATCTCCAAGCTCAACTAGCTCAGACTTCTCGAACTTCAGATAGTTCTTCTTCTTCTCCTTCTTCTTGTAAATTTTATCGGCAGTTGGCAAACAACAAAATAGTGCGTTACCGCCACCCACTAGTATCCCGTTCACCCGTGTCATCCTTGTGACGTGAAGCTCCTGAGTCTAAAATCCGCCTTTCATCAGGATTCTTTGGATCTGTGGAACTAAAGAAGAGCATAGAACCTTGATCCTCTTCTCCTTTGTTCTTGTCTGCAGCCCTGACACTGTGGAATTTCTCCATGTTAGGCTTTACTCCCTTTTTCTCTGGTCGCTTTACACAGCTAATGGCTTTATGTCCTACACCATTGCACCTGAAGCATTTGCCTTTGAATGTCACTGATGACTACTTTTTTATCTGCAATGCTGAATCGTGGTTGCTTCCAGCTACACAGTCTCGTTGACTAGCTTAAATATAAGAGAGAATAACTATCATCTGACACCACCTGAACTCCGTGTCCAGGCTTCGGTGCAATTTTTGGTTTGAAAGGGCCTGCGGCCTTGGCTGATGTCACGGGTCACGGGCCCTGCGCAAGGATGATATGGGTGGATGGGATACTAGTTGGTGGCGGTAAGGCTCTCTGTTTGCCAACCGCCAATAAAATTTACAAGAAGAAGAAGAAGAGACTGCAGAGGAAGAAGTAGAAGAGTAGAAGGGACGGGATACT
>VUQH01001068.1:0-12328 GCA_015106775.1 Etroplus canarensis
TGGGAAAATAAAACTAAACAGTACTATAAATATTTTGAGTAAAAACACAGAGTTGCATACTTACACTTCACTGTAACACTGATGTTTTCTCTCAGGGTATTGTTCATATATTCAACTGTACAGACATACTGTCCAGAATGTTCTGTTGTTGCATTCAGGATGACAAGTGTTGCTGATCCAGTGTCTTCATGCAGGTTTGTGTTAGAACCAAGTTTAGACCACACAATCAGAGATGGAGGGAAACTTTCAACACCGCAGGTCAGATTTAGAGTCTCACCCTCCTTCGCACTTTTATTCCCAGAGATTTTAATTTTTTTCACATCTATGAGACAAAAGGAAAAATTGGGCAATCACAAAATATAACATTTTTATTTCTTTAAGTATGTATTTATTTCTTATTAAAAAGGTTGGAAAGTACTCACAGTTCACATTCAAAGTTGAGGTCTCCTCTGTAGTTGTTTGACCTGTGAAGCTGATCTTACAGCTGATGCTGGTGTTGTGATGTTCAGCTGAAGGGTTAAAGGTCAAAGTTGAGATGTGTCTCTGTGCGATAGCAGTCAGATTCTCAGTCCTCAAAGCAGTGATGTTTCCTGTAATGTGAGATTCAGTCCCTCCTGCTCCTCTCCATGTCAAGGTGATTTCAGGAACAGATCCAGAGCAGAGACCAGGAGCAGTGCAGGTCAGTGTGGCCTGCTGTCCCTCTGTCAGTGTGGGAATCACTGCTGTGGGCTTCTGCTGAAGATCTAATGGAAACACAGTTCAAGTGGACAGTCTAAATTTTAACAATTACTTAAATTTGTGACCAGAAAATATATCTTGTTAATTATCTAAACTGGGAACTTGTCCTGAAGGCCTGAGGACATTTGGTGAAACACTTTATTGTGATAATTAGCCTACATGTTTTACAAGGAACTCCTCCACTAAGTCTATAAAAACACTATCTAGGTTGTTCCACAACAGATCTGTTCTCTTGTGTGGGGGTGGACTAGAGGCCAGAGAGATGTCGGCTCACCCCCTGAGCATTGTAGAGGTGCCCTTGATCAAGGCACCGAACCCACTACATTGCTTCCTGGCTTCCAGCCTCGCTCACTAACCTCCCTCACTGCTGCATGTTGCATGTACAAGTGTGTGTGTGTGTGTAACATCTCACAATGAGAGTGTTGGTGATTTGGAATTTCCCCATCTGAGGGTGTTTAAAATTGTGTTGTTTTTTTTTTTGTGGTTTTTCATACCTTTAATAGACACACTTGTTTTTGCAGTGAACGTAAATCCATCTTGTTTTCCATTGAAATCTCCAGCAATTCTGAGCTGATATGATCCAAAATCAGATGCTTTGAGATCATTAATGATGATGCTGCAGTTTTTCTGAATCATATCAGGTTGCAAAAGTGACACCCGTCCTTTAAACCCAGGCTGAACATTTTCCTTGTTGTCACTGTGAAATATTATGTCACCCTTATCACATCTCTCTGTATTTGCTTCACATTTGTACCAAATTATATGCTGGGTTTTAAAGCCAGAACCAGGAGTGAAAGAACACGGGATAACAACACAGAGTCCAACCTCTGCTGTTAGTTCTCCCTCACTAAGAGTGACACAGAAATCATTTTGACAGTGTTTCTTTCCCCAGGATGAGGCACCTGTTAATGCAAAGGAAGAGATAAAAACAAGAAAAAATAATATTTAGTGTATAATAATAAACATGATGTCTAATTAGTGATAATGCAGCTGTGGCTTATCTTCCAACACAAAGGTTGGTGGTTCAATCCCTGGCTTCCCCAGTCTACATGTCAGTGTCCTTGGGCAAGACACTGAACCCCAAATTACTCCTGATCCCATCCATTGGAGTGTAAATAAAGCAGTGTATGAATGAATGGGTGAATGAAGCTTGTAGAAAAAAGCAGTTTGAGCGCTTAGTTAGAGTAGAAAAGCACTATGCATGTATAAGTACTAGTCCATTTACCATTTCACATGAGTTGTTTGTTTCATGGTGTATTTTACACAACCGTCAAAATTTTACACACTGCTTAGCCCACAATATGGTTAAAACACGATTTATTTAACAAGGCAGCAGATAAAGGCAGCAAAGTTGATACATTATAATAAAGTCTGGATCAGAATAAATGCTTATAATCTGGTTGCATGACAGAAAAAACATACTTTTATTTACAATTTGATTACAAAGGAGAAAATGCAAACCTGTGTCAGCATTGCTGCCTCTCACACAGAAAAGCAGAGTTGCCCAGAGAAGAACGAACATCCTGAAATAATCCTCAGCACATTCAGCCTCTCCCTTCACAGGAAAAACTCTTAATATGTGAGCTAAAGTAAGATGCTAAAATTAAAAAAAAAAAATGTGTTCAATCAAAACATTGAAATAGAAAAAGCCCACAGTTCATATGACACTGCTCCTTGTTGCATCCTTACTTATTTAGTAGTTGTGACCGTGACTGTGAATACTTCACTGACCTGAAATTTTTATGGTGAAGCACTTTGAGAGATTTGTTCCTAAAACATACATTAATGAACAAAAAGGATCCTTACAATACAACAACAACATTAATACAATAAATACATGCATTGCATCTGCCATATAACAAGACAGTTTTAGGTGATCCTTAGCATTTATTGAAAGCATTATGGTCTTCAATATACTTTTTGTCCAGTACAGTCAACTCATACTTCTATCAGCAGTGCTATATATATATGTGAAAAACCTTTAATCTTTTATACTTTAAAAATATATATTTGTAAAAATACTAAATATATATTTTTACCTCTTTTGACTTGTTCTTCTTCACACTTCTCTCCAGTGTGATCTCTGCTGATGTTTTATTCTTAAGGTTTTTCTTCTTTGCTTCTCTTTTCTATTTCTTCCTTCTTTTTGCAACAACATATCAGGAGGTGTCTCTGCGCATCACTCGACTTTACAGACTGGTTTAGTTACTGTCTTATCTCACAAAATGGATATTATAATTTTCAACAAAAAATACCCATTTTTAAAAGTTATAGCTTCAGGAACCAATTGAGAGAGATTAAATATATTAAAGAGGCTAATGAATGCAGAAGAAACTCTCTCAGCATTTCCCTTTTTTAACACATACATTCACACACACAGACAGCCCTTCTGCAAACACTTCTGCATAATTGGGTGGGGGGTGGGGGTTCTATTTATGTAATTTTTGTGTGCAACTGTTTATAGCATCATCTATACAATCTTATTTGAACAGCCTATAAGGCAGAGCTGTGTGTGTGTGTGTGTGTGTGTGTGTGTGTGTGTGTGTGTGTGTGTGTGTGTGTGTGTGTGTGTGTGTGTGTGTGTGTACACGTGTGTGCGCGCACGCTGTTTTGTTGTTTTCATATGATATTTATATGGCTGATTGGGCTCAGGAACCACAAAGCTAAAGTACAGTTTATCCTGTAACTGACTGAGAATTTTGGTGTTAATGTAAATATTCCTAGCAATATGTATCACATTTGTTTTATAAGCTACTCTCAGGCTAAAGAAGTGTGACTATCAAATGATCCAAAATGATTATTATTTCATAGAAGTCATCTGATGAATGGATACAGGCATTCATAATGTATGCCACTTAATGAATATTGCACATTGCATGCAACTTCCCGACCTACAGTATGAAATAGGACCTGTAGCTGGAACACACAAGCACACCTGCACACAGAACCACACAACTCTCCTGTACTCTTCACTCCTCTTGACTGCTTCTGTCTACCTCACATAGCTTATCGTATCTCGTTTTTAAAACACACACTTGACACTGCGCATGAGGTTTAAAGATTACAGTGTAGTCCCTCCTGGTGGTCAGTCACTTAACTTATTTCAAACATAGCAGAGAGGTGGAGCACAGGAGCCTCCTGCCCTCATAGCATACTAAGACAATACATACATGCAAATGGCTTCATCTCTGCATCCATAAAGTTTGTTGGAATACTCTTTTAAGTGCAACAAAATAGATGCACTAATGTAAGATTATTATACCGTATAAATACTGTTGATATACACGCTTTCTATTGTAATTTGTGTATATTTATAAATAGAGGGATATTCTATGAAGAGACAGCGGGAGGAGCAGCAATACAGTGATAATGTTGCTGATCCAAGTTTGAAAACACATGTTCACATCCTTTATATCCCCTTATTTGTCATGCAGTATAAATGGACGTCACCTTAAACTAATTTACAGAAAATAATTTGTCTGAATGCTCACAGACACAAATAATGACAGGATTAGCACCCTTTTATTCTAGCCTCATCTCATCAAACAACAAAGAATTTCCCACAAAATCGGCAGGGGAAGGGGGGTTAATAAATCCTAAAAAGGGTGTATATACTGTAATTTATTTTCTGTGTGTATGCAATGTTGCAGAGAATGAAGAAAGTATGTTTTCAGGGGAGAAAAGGTCAGCCTATTTATTAGTGTTGATTCTTAGCTTGAAAGACACTCGCCCAGCAAACTTGTCTCTTTCACCTCCAGTGGGGATATTGTTGGCATTAATCTTGCACTCAATGTTCACATCTTGATTGAGAGTAATGTTAAGGAACTTGACAGCAACCAAAGGCTGAGAGTAGTTCACCTGCAAAAATGGTTACCGAGGACATCTGTAAATACAGGAACTGGTGCACAAACTGTGAGGAATGCATGCACTATTAAGAGTTGTTATGGCTATTTTTGGCAATGTTTATATTACATCTCAATTTAAAACACAATCTCACCTGTGCTTTCTTGCCATAGTAAGGGTAGTACATAAGGTTAAAGGTGCCATTTGGAGGGTAGTAAACCAACTGTCCAATTTTGTCAGTGTCTTCTCTCTGAAAGTGTGAAACAACGTCATCAGTTACACAGCTTTAATAACCACTTTGTGAAGTGGAGGTGAGCTTTGTTAGTATGTTTTTCCAGAAATGTCTTCTCCCTACATGTCCACCATCTACTTACACAGTCTATAAAATTCAAAATGACACTCTAATCTACTGTTATGCATATATATATAATCTAAATCAGGGGAGTCAAACTCATTTCAGTTCATTATTGAAATAGAGCCCAATTTCATCTTGATTTGAACCAAATAAACACTGAATAAAGCCTCTGTAATGAAAAACACCTCCAAAATGTTTCATTTTTCTCTTCCTAACATTCACATTTAATGAACCATCTATTTACAAAACCAATAATGAACAGCTTGAGAAGTCTTTGAAAAACAAGGCCAATTTCAGCAATGTGTTTCAGTTTTCCATGTTCAGTGACTCTTGTTACAAAGAAATGCTAATGTTGTAAATCACAGATTTGTGCCATGTGTCAGCATGGCTCTTTAGTTTAACTACCTTATTTTGGTGTGGTATGGCAGGCCATTGGTGCTGCTTTTGTCATTAAGAAGTTTCCAGAACTGAAGATAAATTGCAACAAATTCTTCCTGTTGCAAAATACAGTTAAAGGTCCAGAAATTATATCTTCATTCTCTGCAGTTATTTAGACTTTGTGAAATCATCCAGTGGGCCAAATTGAACACTTTGGCAGGCTTGTTCTGGTCCACGGGGCCTTATGTTTGACACCCCTGATCTAAACTATACCAAATACAAGTTCTATCCTGTTCTTACCCATTCATCTTTGCCAACTTTGTATCTCTGACAATGGACAAATTAATGGAACAAAATGGGGAAAAGAAAAGAATGGCAAACACAGTTGGTGTGACTGACAAAATAGCATGCAAGAGAGCACACAGATGTGATGGCTGAAACAATACAGACACAAAGGAAGAAAATTAAAGGAAAATGGAGAAAAGCTATTGGTGGCATATTGCAAATGAGGACAAAAAGGGATTACCTTTGCACCACAGGTGACATATGGAGCCTGCCCATTTTTTCCTGGCAGCATTCCTATTACCTGAGAGACATAAAAATAGCACATCTCGAACACCATTCCACCTATTAGAAATGCACAGACATGAAAGCAGTTTTTTCATTGTAAAAATATATACCAGAAGTCCATCATTAATGCAATAATTGATCACAACTGTGATAGTGACTTTCTCTTTCTCCTGGGATCTCTTCCTTATTTTCAACCAGTTTCATTATCTTAGTCACTCTATGTCTCCTAGCAACACCAATCCCTTTCACTCCCCTCTTTTTTCCGTTCATACCCGATTCAGCTTGATGATGATGCATGGCTTGCCCTCCTGGTATCCATAGTAACGGTCATAGATTCCAGAGCAGTCCTCGAGGATAGTGCGGTTGAACTGACAGGAGCGCTTCGGGTTGTTCTTCACCTCACCGCTGTCCTCCTGGTGGAAGTACTTGTCTGGGGTGCATTCATGATTTTTCTTGGCCTGAATGGAGTCATTGTAGGCTGCAGGGAAGAGGAGAGCAGATGTGGGGTAAAATGTTCTTATTACTCAACTAAAATCCCAGTACAATACAATCTACAACCAGCTAACTATGAAGGAATTAAATGTGTTTAGGTAAAAAAGTTTGTTCTATCCTATTGGATTTTTCACAGGTTTTTGAGTCACCATAAGAGATGACAAGATCTAAACTTACGTGCCAGGAACTTGTCCAGTGCCTGAGCATACATGTCCCAACTCTCAGTGTTCTCTTTATTATAGACAATCTCAAAGGTTTCAGCTGCATGAGGTCTAATCACCATTCCTGTGAGTGACAGAGACAGCAGGGAGTACATGACACAGTGCACAGACCGTGATCTGTGTTCATGCCACTTCTATCTATAGTTTCTGTACCTGGTGTGGAGAGCCTGTCTTGCCAGGTTGGTTTGTGGTCATCCAGGGTCTGCAGCATGACGTACATGGTGAGAGCAAACAAGCCAGCAAGGAAGATGTAGAAAACTAAATAGAAGAGAAAAATAAGACCTGCAGACAAAGAGAAGACAGAGCTGTATCAATATTGGCAATATTAGTGAGAATTAGAATATTAAAATATATGCAGTGAATAAAATATTGCATTTAAAAGAAATACTGTTATCTTTAATCTCAAGATAAAGCATTTTCTTTTCAAAATCTAACAAACAGTAACATATAGTGTATAAGCACAAATTGGTAAAACTATCAAACACACAATAAGCTTCTTTTCTTCTTCTTCTTCTTCTTCTTCTTTCGGCTGCTCCCATTAGGGGTCACCACAAGGGATCATCTGCCTCTATCTCGCAGTATCCCTCGTATCTCCTTCTTTGTCTTTGGCCATCAGCAGTGTAGTTTCCGCAGGCACCCTGTTATCTAACTGCATTGGAGGTGGTTGTTGTTGAACCAGGCCCCGACCACTCCAGTATGGAAATCTTATTATGGATCTGCATATTTGATCTGGCATAAATTTTATGTCAGATGACACAACCCTCCTCATTTATCTGGGCTTGGAACCGGCACTAGAAGAACACAGGCTTGTAGACCCAATGTGGTTGGGTTATCAAACATGCAATAAAACTTGAAGAAAGAACAAATCTTACACAAGCAGACAGTTTGTAAGTGCAATATGAAAAAAAAAAGATAAATTGAAAGAAGCACTGCAAGTACAACCCATTTCCTTACCATCAAATTTGTTCAATCAATGTGGCTAATGTTGTAGAAAGATATTCAGCTCACATTTACTGAAACTAGTGTTGTGGAGAACTTTTTGGCTAAATATTGCATAATATAATTTGTATCCTGCATGGAAAATATGTTTTTGATACACTATAGAAAAAACAATGACTTTTAAGCCATTTGTCTTTTGCAATGATAGCTTTAGTTAGTTTTCTATGTCCCACAGTGAACATATGAATTATGCACTAGGCTATTAGACTAACATCTGCAACTCAGCTAAGTCACTTTAATTATTACTGTAATTCACATTGTAAGTATGAATAAGCCTGGGTATGACCTGATGAAATTAGTTAATATCTATTAGGTCACTTTCTAACCAAACATGTGCGCAGGATTCCAGTTAATCCTCATTAAACTGCTTCCTTCCATCTGCAACATCTGCCTCTCTTTCTCTCTCACTCACATGAAAAACCGTTCTTTGATGTTTAAAATATAATTCGTCACACAATGTAGCCTAAAGTTAAAATTAGTGTAGGCATCACAATTTGAACAAAAAACTAATAACCATTCAGTACACTGTAATTCAAGTAGTCTGAGGAAAAACTGGACTCCTGCGTCTCCTCTGAAGTCTGTTTTCAGGCATTAGATCATCTGGATCGTGATAGGAGACTGTGGCCAATCACAGGTCTTTTCAAACCAGATCAGGCGAGCAGTATAAGGTAGCATAAAAAGCACAGAAGTACATGTAGGAAGTAAAAAGCAATAGTGAACTGTGTTAAGCACAGGGCATCCACCAGGGAGAGCAGGTTTTGAATCATATGTGAAGCCATAAGTCGATATTGACTCATTTTTAGCACATATGCCAGTGTTCACGTGATAGAAGGGGAATGGTAGAAATTGGGGAGAGCTTTTCTTTGCACATTTCTATCCACTGCAGCTTTAAGATATTTTATGAACATGAACTGAAAACACAGTCTGTTAATCCTTGATTTCTTCAAATTTTTGCATGTGTTCATCTGACTGAGAAAAAATTTTAGTCCATTCAAGCCTGAGATAAACTCCAACCATGCAGGATTGAATGGGTGATGATCAAACTCATTATAGAATTGTTCTGTCCACAAAAAGGAAGAAATAATCACAGAGGGTGACGCAGGGGAAAGGAAAAAAGAATCCCCTGGAGGCTGGCCCACAGAGTCAGGAGATTACAAACTATAGACTAGGCTTATTAATACCAGGTTAAGACCACATTAATAATGATAATTGCCTCTGAGCTAAGGAAGAGATGTTAATAATTGGTTTAAAAGATTTCTTCATTTACTGTTTTGGCAGAAAATACTAAAATTCCAGTCAAGAACCAAAAAAACTTATATTTTCAGGCACAGAGATTAGATAACCCCTTTTTGAGGCGATGCTTCCAACTTGGAACTATCAGATACTTTTGAAGCAGCTGTTTGCTCCCATCTCAGGTGTTTTTAATCTGCATTGAGAAATGGACAATGTAAGCAGTGTTTTCTGCAATGCACTTCCTCATTTTAAGCATTAACATCTGAGGCCAGTGTTGAGTAGCAGCTGAGTGCCTTGACCCTGCGCCTCTGCTGGATGGCCCCCAGCGTGGTGCTCATGCTCTTCATCAGTGAGCTCAGCATTGCCTCCTCACACTGCCAGACTGACAAAATGTCAGGAAGAAGCTGATGCATTGGGAGAAATTACAGAGGGGAATCTTGATGATTTATAGGTTATGTGTGCATTTTACATCCAACTGTTCCCAAAGTTTTGGAATCTAATAAATGAATGCCCAAGTAAAATATCAATGAATATTCCATCTACAGTATGGGAAGGATACAAGCTCAGTTATTAATTATAGACAGACCATGGACCATGCTGGATGCAACACAGTGAGAGAGAAGCTGTGACAAAACAATGTGTTAAAGTGTTTTTCTCTGGCATCCAGGGGGGATTTTGTGCTAACCACAAATATGACGCCACCCAGGGAGACTGAATATGCGCATAAGCAGACAGGATCAAGCGTGCAAGCAAGGTGACTTCCCCCCCTGGCAAAAAGGGTATTGAGTTTACAGTCTGCCTTCTCAGTCCACACTGATGATAGACAGTGAAGCATCTCTGTTTCACCCCAGTTTTGTATGCAGACGGCAGTTGAAAGAAAAGAACAAAAGCACGGGCTGGAATGGTTCAGTACACTGTTCCTGAGGTGTCCCCTTTTCTTTCAGAATTAATTGGGAGGACATGCTGTTTAATTGCTTTGTAACTTGGTGATCAAACAGACCTCTGAACTAAAAATGAAAAGGTCTGGAGAGAGAATGACTAAGCTTTGAGCTGTGGATCTTTTACTCACAATCCATTAATTATCTTGTATACAGTTTGCAATGTTAAAAAAGGGAACAGCACCATGACTTTGTTCACTAATAAGCCCTTTGACATTCTTTTCCTATGTTGCAGTGAGAACCCTTGTTTTTGAAGTGGGTGGTCCAGAGCATGAAATTAGTCAAGGTGGTTTTTGGACCATGTTTAACTGTGTCAGCTTGTGTCAGTGTAACAAAAAAACTGCAACACTGTTCCACTTTATCAAGGCTTTTTCCATATCATTACGGCTCTTTACACAAAACAGAACACAAAAGGCAGTGTTCTGTGTTTCATCCTCAAAGAAGTCTTTGATCTAATGCTCTGCATGAACTTTATGCTGTAGAATTATAAGACGAAAAACAAATTTATGTCTTAAAGAGACTGAAAACGTAAACGTGCTATTCTTTAAACCTCTCTTTAGTGTAAGTGGTAAAGGCATAGAAACTGGATGGATGGACAGTAAATTAAGCCATGTTGTCAGCATGTTGGAAGCAAAGGTACAGTATGTACAGCATTAGGAGAATGGGAAAGTGTTACTGTGAAATGCCAAGTTTAGCAGACCTACATGTAGTGGCTAACTCCAGAAATAGCCTAATTACCAAGTCTCAGAGAGCAGAGCTTAAAAAGGCCACCAGACCTTAAAGCACCTGGGGCACATTGAGCTGGATTAAGTTGTACACTGTGGGAGGATTCCAGCTAAGGAAGCTACAGTCACTGATTTTCAGCTCCACACTAAAAGTAAAAGGTGCATTGATAAAACCATCCATCCATTTTCTTCTGCTCATCCAGTTGAGGATGAGCAGGATCATGTCCCAACTGCCATGGGGCAAGAAGCAGGGTACACCCTGGACAGGTTGCCCGCCTATTGCCAGGCTAACATTGATAAAACATTATCACACACTTTAAGTGCAAGTAAAAACCAGATTCAACATAATTTGAGCCTCAAATGTCAAACTGGACCTATTTCACCAGTGAAAATATTGAAATTCATCCAAGTTCCTAAAAGTATTTTACTTTGTCAGAGCACCCTGAATTGGATACCTTCCTCTCCAGCCAATGAACTCATTAGATTAGGATTAAATCCCTTACTGATTTACACACATTGGGAGGGGCAGGGTTGGAGGGGATACAAATAGCATTGGCCCTCGGCTTTACCCAGATTAAAAATGCCACAATGTCATTAGAATTGAACCATATGCGCCCTGTTATTTCATGAATCTTTGAAATAGTTGCAGGGTCTTTGTATGCGGAAAAGGAGGTCAATATATGGCAATACTACAGCGTTGAAAAAGAGGATGAGACTTAATCGTCGTACAAAATCTCAGGGGAAAAGCCTAGAAGTGAATGACATCATATTGAACACACATCTGATGGAGCTACAGGCATGCAAACCAATCTGTACACAACTTAAGTAACCTTCCTTAAAAAAAAGTCTCCTCTGCGGCAAAATTAATGTCAGAGCTTAATAAATTACTCTTCAACAGAGAGGATCCGATAATATACACTTCACAAGAGAGCGGACCCTTTTTTCAGCAATGCTGCTGTATAAACAGGTTAATTCAAATGCAGAGTAAAAACCAATTACGTCCAATCGTAACTTGAGCGCAATGCGCAGGGAGAGCATTACCAGAAATGATTAAATTAATGAACAAGGAAGGAGTGAGAAAAATTCAGCCGGCTTCCACAGGAGCGGTGCCGCAGTCAGATTTCAGCACCATGCTGTAGTGGACAGCGACATCCATCTCATTACTTGAAGGCAATTCTCAACTAACTTCAAGCGGGGGGAAATTTATATCATGCTTACACACGTTCATTTCAGAAGCACTCCTCTCTTTACAATCTTTATTTCATAAAGCCACCACCACTGACAGAGACCTGTTACAGAACTGTGGAACCGTGTTTGCTGCATTGCCGTAGTTGGATAGTACTTACCCCAGCTGCTCGCTGTTCGGCCCAGAAACTCCCTCGTCCTCGGGTTCCATAGAAACTCCTTCCACTCGCTTTTTTCTCCATCTTTTGCCATTTTCTGACAAACTGCTCCAAACGTCAACTAGAAGCGCTCTAGTGTAATGAGTGCCGGGTTGAAGCAGCTGCCGAGACAGCAGAGAGAGAGAGAGAGAGAGAGAGAGAGAGAAAGAGAGAGAGAGCCCTTCCTTATCACCCACTCCTGCAGGAAGAACCCCGGCAATTAAAGAACTCTGCTTAAACGCTCAGCAAGCCCAAATGATAAGAAATAAAGTAAAAGTACAACTGTAGCCTATATATTATGAAGGACTGACAGGTTACCAGAAGAGACCGTGATGTTATACTGAGAACAGAAACTGCCCTCCCCCCTGCTCTTGTCTGCATGCCGCAGAGTTTTGATGAGTGGTGCAGAAATATAGCGATACTGCGGTAAAGCACTCCCTCCGCCTCTCTCTAC
>VUQH01001068.1:12348-37023 GCA_015106775.1 Etroplus canarensis
CCCCCCCCCACACACACACGCCACACCCCCCCACACACACACACACACAGGCCTCAACCCGCACCACCCCCCCCATCCCCTTCCTGGCCTCATCCACAGCAGCTCGCTCCTCCTCCACCCGCCTGGCCAACCATCTGCACCGCATCCTCACGCCTGACGCATGAAAGACAAGCCTCACAGCAAATCCCGCCGTGGCCGAGAGCATCCCTTTATTGGTTACGTGGTTCTCAACGTCACAAAGAAAAATCAACATTCTGATATTCCCTGAAGGACCCCGAAGTGTCTCTGTTACTCAGCTGTGAATTTACTGTCCGCTAGAGGTGCCTAATTTGTGTCCCATTCAACATTAGGCCGATATTTATTTTATATCAAGTTATGTCATGAAAGCCTGGGAGAACTGTGGCAGTAGATGAGGATTAGACTCTATAGATAATAACACTAAGAGTTATTGCTTGTGGTGTGAATGGTTTCCTGTACTTTTCCTTATAGAGAATCATGTTAAACCATGTGTACGCCTTATCAGAAGTGTTTTTACATCCAAAAATATATGTCGGTGCAGTTTAAAATGTGAAATCCCTGTTAAATCCAAATTATAAAGGATACCTGATGGGGTACTCCAGTGGTTCTCAAACAGTGACTGCAGAACTATTGCAGTTGGAGAACCAAGTAATAAACATGAATTTAAACCAAAGTGAATGTATATGATTCCTTTTTTAGCAAAAAAAACAAAAGTTTTTTTGATGTTATTGGACTGATGATATACATCTTTATTTAGGCAAAATTCAATATGTACCTTTTTTATTGTTAGTAGTTGAAAAAATTTGTGGGCTGTGGGGCAAGAACTTTTTTCAGCTTCTAAAGTGGGGCATACCAAGGAAAGTTTGAGAACTTTGAGTCAGTTAACAGTTATTTGGCTGTGCCAGCTTAAAGAGATGTCATCACTTGCACATAACCACAGTAGAAGAAGTGGAGAGTGAAGGCAGTGCAGAAAATGATCACACACATGCTCCACCTCGCCACCATTTCCACTGTAACACAAGAAATAACATGAACACATGGAACACCTTTGTTTGTTGTGTAAAGTTCATTATATAAAATTTATTTTCAATGACAATATCAATGCAAATATAGCACTACAGTGATTTCCAAGGTACACCGTATCTTACCATATCAATATAGTATGGCACTCATATAATGGCCACTGTTTTTAGAAGACACACAAAAACCAACAGCTTCTGTAAACTATTTTGGAAATGATACCGAGGGTTCCATATCAGTCCGTGAAAAGGAATCATAGTAAGGTGATTACTTGGTATCTGAAATTAAAATTGGGCACAATAGTAAGTATCACTGGAGCATTTCAGTGTAAGGAATCTCTGCATGCATTGCACTTGCCCATTTCCTTCGACCTGACCTGTGTTTGCTTGAAAATGGACTCTGACCCTCAAACACGAGCAGGTGGAACTAAAACAAAAGGCCAAGCAGTGACTCTCAAACATTTAAATAGGTCTTCTTTTCACGGGGTGTACTGTACTGTACAGTTTGGTGCTAACTATCATTAAAAAACAACAACAACCAAGAGACATTCAAGCACCTTAATACTATTACAGAAGGGCTCACTCTTCAAGGTACAAACTTCATTTCACGTGGCTTTTAGAAATAAAACAAATATGTAACAATAAGCACTATATTAATAATGTTTCTCATGGTAACACTGTATAGTTGAGTGAACAACACCAGTAGTTCAAGATAGCAGCAAGTATTCAAAAATGTCAAGACAAAGGGCTGTTGAAATCTGTACACAAATAAGAATGGATGTAGAAAAAGGGCATAAATAAATCAATAACACAGCTTAAAGGGAGTCTTGCATAAATTTAAATAAACAACTGTTGGACTGTGCCTTTCTTTAGAGGGCTTACTGTTTATTAGTAGAACTATAAGTAATGCATGGACTGGCTGCAGCAGATAAAGTACTTAATTCTTTTAGAAAAAACAAGTGAACAAAGTTATGTTTATACAATATATGCTACATAATATGTATTGATTACAAGTATGAAAATGGAAATAATTGCTACATTTTCAATACAGTTGTACATATCTATTTACAGTACATTAGGGTTTAATTTCTCCTAAGCGTATACGATGTTTTGTGCAGATTGTTCCAGCATTCTGTTTGAGGTGATCAATACTCACAGTCTTATCAGTTGCACCATATTGCACAGTCTGTGTTGATGGGTTTTAAGTGCTTGTGTTTCAGTGTGGTGGAACAATCACTAATGTGCAACTGTGGATAAGTATGAGTGAAGAAGTTTTTGTACCATTGATCTGTATCTATATTTGGCTGGACTGCACAGCATGTGCCATCTGTCACACCACCTTTTTCTAATAAGACCCCCAAATAACATATTCATCTTTTTATACAACCACACATTATCATAGTGAGAATCTGCTGTATGTAAAAGTTTGCCATGATCATCTCTACACTAGTTTTTTTTTTTACAATACTGTATGTCTATTATGACATGCAGAGAATGACACAGTAAATATGACTTATTCAAGTCTTAGATATGTATGTTAGGCTAGATGACACAAGTTTTAATTATGTTGCTCCACCTTTGGGAGCATATTGCTATAAAATTGCAGAAACGTTGAGAAAGTAAATAGATTTACATTACAAATATGCAAACAGATACAGTAGGTAGCTTTTACTCCTCGGTGATGATTATTTGCATCCACAATGACAATCTATTGATACCAAGACATCTCATATACATTCACAATTTCAAGAAACACTTCAGTAACTTATCTATGAGTCTTACCTTTCCTCATCCACAGAGTAATTTCTGCGCATGTTGGACAACTGTTTGTTGGAGAAAATACACAATTCCTTTATTTATCAAGTAGTCAGGAAGAAATTTGGCAACACCGATTTCAGAAAACAACCCACTAATTATTATTTAGTTGGTATTTCCTTTTTGTAGCAATAATACTGTTGTTTTGTGGCAAAACATTGGCAATTAGAACACATTTACATAGTATACTACATATTACAGAGCTGATACAAATCAAATGGGTAAGAAATTAATTTAGTCTGATTGTAATGCTTCTTATTCTTCACCTCTTCATCAGCATTTTTTGTTGTTTTTTCCCCCCAGATGAGTTCAAAGTCTCTAGTACCCTTCATCAATTACTGTTTTCAGATCAGTTTATCACACAATAAAAATGCTAGTGTGTTTCCTTCTTTGTCTGTAGTCTCCCAATCCTTGGCAATAATTATATCACCACAAACTTTTAAAGAATTTTCTATTTACCATACCCATTTTTGCTCTCAACCATCTTCAACTCATCTGTGGGTTCTGTCTCTTTTCAGGTGCTGTACTCAATGGCCTGACTTTCCATGTCAGATAGCCGTGTCCCACACAACAGCCTGCGGCCTCTGGCATGGAGGTGTGCCAGTCTTACGAGGTTCGGGTGTCCGTCTCCAGCTTGGGAGGATGGGCATGCTGTCCTGTTTGCACAAGCTTTTGTCAGGACGCCTGTGGGCCTTGATTTCTTTGCACAGGCAGCGTTTGCGCTCAATCACTTCCAGCAGCTTGCCATCTCTCTGGGTCTGCGTTGTGGATGGGGTGGTGCCCCCACTGACAGCAGGCTGTCCCTGTGCCAACTGGGCGAGCTGTTGGAACTGCAACTGCAGGTGGTGCTGTTGCTGAAGCTGCTGGAGCTGCTGCTTTAACTGCAGCTGCTGCTGGTGTAGCTGAAGCTGCTGCTGCTGCCGTGACAAACTGGGACCACTGGGACTGCTGGGACTGCAGGGTACTTGAGGCTGGGCCAGACTATGCAGCTGAACACACAGGAACAAGTCGAGTTAGTGCTTTAATGTATACATGTATTATATAATAATAGTCTTATTTATAAACCTGTATGAGCACTATAGTGGTGTTAGCAGTAACAGCTGATCCTTACACTTAAAACTGCAGTTCCTATGGACAGCCACCAGGATGCAGCCCTGCTGCATCTATTACTTTTTGAGGGAGGGTCAACCAGACGCATGCAGACAGTCTCTGCAGCACACTCAAACTGCGTCAGCACTTGCTATGAAGCCAGAAACTGGGCAAAATGTACTGCTAGAAGACTGCAGTTCACCTCTTCAAAACAGAGTACAGCATGTTCTCTAACCCACAAATGTTTCTGATTTACAGATTGAATATTAACTTATGTCCTATACCCTTTTTTCATTTGAGGGAGGCCAGACCCTTATTCTGCTCAGTGGGCATATCTACCAGCTATAAATAGATCTGCAGGAGCAGTGTCTCTAGCAGAAGGGGAAGTAATAATGAAAACAATATTAATGTTCACTCTCAAATCTACCTGAGATGATGGTAAAAGAAATTGTAGTGATAAGGTTCAGTGAAAATGATACACTACATTCACCTGATTCAGGGCTTCTCGTGCTGGTAGACTGCTCTGTCTCTGAACGTCTCCTCCACCCACCTGTCTCACTCCAGCAGCAGAGGAGGAACGGCCCAGCCGCCCCACTTCTGTAAGGAAACAAACATTACATTTTGTGCCTGGAAATGGGAGCAGAGGAATATAACTCCCTTCTAGTGCACAGAGCTGTGATTATCCTGCCACACTTTTGGTTGAAAACAAGTCCATTGTGTGGTCATTTTAAAGAACTAAATTACTCTTCTACTTATGAATAATTAATTCTTTTGGTGGTTTTCCTGATTGTCATTTTCAAAAATTCATCAAGTGTTGTCTTTTCAAATTTTACCTACATAAGATAAAAACTTTATTATTTTTTCTACAGAATAATTTGCACATTCACATATAAACATTACATTTAACAGAAAGGATATAACTGAGTACAACAGAAATGTGACTGTTCAAAAACTGGTGAAACATTCACTCTCTGACTGCTCTAAACTTTCTTCTAATATCCCTTTAATAAAGCTATAAATTGGGATAAAAACTGGGCATTATAAATATCTAGCCCTTATACCTCAACTTTAATATAAGGTTTGTTAAACAACACAGTTTCTCAATGTACACTTTGTATGCTCATGAATGTGTGTCTGCACAGTCAAAGCAGAGGGCAAGAAAACAAGCAAATTCATTTTCCACTTCTCAAAAAAAAAGAGGTAACTGGACTGTGTAATATCCATCTTTACTGTAATTCCATGACAATATAGTCTCATTTGATGCCTGACAAGGACAAAAACAAGTAAGCTCTCCAAGTTTAGGAGCTACACCACAACAAGGCCAGGAGAAAAATCCCCATGTAAATCCACTGCTATAGCTCCTTTGTAAATAGGATGTGGTTAGAAGCTGAATAAAAGATTATGCCCACTAAGTGTTTGCCTACCTCCATTGCGACAGGCAGGAAAGGTCTGGCAGGGAAGAGGCAGCCCTGCTCTGGGCAGAGCTCTGAATCCTGGACTGCTATCAACACCGGCCAAGGACTCACTGTGACCAAGAGCCCTGCTGGTGGCCCCACTGAAGTGGACTGGGATTCCTGAATGGCCACCCCGAGACCCCATCCCAAGATCTTCCTTGTCCATCCTTAACAGGGCATCAGCACTACCATTCCATGCCCGTCCTTCATCCTCTGAGACAGGGAAAAGAACAGAATGTAGGATTAACTGAAGTATAATTTTGATGTAGCATTTGCACTTAGTATTAAAAATAACCTCTGACTTACTCTCTGTTTCTCTGCTCCCATGACTGAATGACAATTTCCTCTGCATAGGCCAGTAAGACCCATCATCTGCAGCTAAGCTGGCACTGCTGTCCCAAGGCATGAAGCCAACTTTGGACTGAATGGATGCAGACCCTCCATTGCTTTTGGATCCCCCTTCACCTACACCAGTAAGACTAGAGGGCTGTTGCAGAGACGGTGTCTGAGAGCTGCCTCTCAAACTCTCGTAAGCCGGCGGCCTCCTGAAACCACCAGAGGGGTAGGTCCATAGCAAAGGGCTGTCTGAGGAGGGAGGCTTGTACGCTGGCAGGCCGTGAGGAGTGTGAGAGCGGAGATGTGGGCGAGAATGAGGACGCTGTGATGAGGATAATGGCGTGGGGGTTGAGCTGGTGCTGCTTTGAGGCGTTTGGCTGCTCGTGCTGGTAGCTATATCTAACTGTAAGGAGTGTGGACCTCCTTCCCTATCACGATCCCTTTCTCTGTCTCGGTCTCTTTCCCTTTCCTTATCCTTATCTCTGTCTCTATCCTTGTCTTTCTCCTTGTCTCTATCTCTCTCCCTGTCTCTGTCTCCCCTACTCCTATCCCTCTCTCTATCTCGTTCCCTGTCTCTATCCTTTTCCCTGTCTTTATCCCTCTCTCCTTTATCAGACTTCAAGAGGAAGCTAACAGACTTGCCTTCCTTGCCTGTACTTGAGGTTTGTGTCTGGACTGTGGCCTGGTTTGAAGACTGAGAGCTGCTCTTGGATGGAGCTGGAGAATCTCCTCTTTCTGGCTTCCGATAGTGATGGTAGTGTGACGGGCGATGGTGAGGGTGATGATGGTGATGGGAGAAGGGGGACGTGGATTTAGAGGAAGGAGGTAGGGGTGTGGAGTGACTCCTAGCTCGCAGTCCAGGAGCAGGGCCTAACTGGGCCTCTCTGCTGTGCTTGTCCTGCTGTGTTGCACTTCCTCCTGTTGATTCCTTGGAGCCGGAGAGGGACACAGGAATATTAGAAGAAGCTGAGGAAGAGGTGCTCACTTGTGTTGTTGCACTTGATGTCTGATTTCCCATTTTAGCAGATGTGGAGACCTTGTTTTGCACCCCAACCCCACTGGAAGCTGCTGCAGGCTGGGGAAAGGCAAGCAGCGGGGGACGGTGCTGTAGAAGATTGGGGAAAGGGGCTGGGATCTTGGTGTTGGACTCTTGCTCAGATTTATTCCCTTGCAGCAGATAGGGAGTAGGAGCTCGTGGTGTGTGGGGACTGGCAGAGAGCACCTGGGGTACTGGGGTGGAGGATGCAGAGGCAGGTAGAGGAGACGAATGGGAGATTGATACAGTAGCTTTGGGTTTGGAATAGGATGGAGAAGAAGAAGAGGGGCGTGGCAGAGAGGAGGCACTGCTAGCGGAGGAAGGGGTGACATGAAAATGTTTAGAGGTTTTCAGTTTCTCGTGTTTGGGAGGGAGGTGCCTCTGGGACTCTCTGTCCTCCTGCAGGGGATATTTCATCTCCTCATAGATTGCCTCACTCTGGTCTGAGTCAGAGTCCGGTGTGGTGGCCACAGGAGTTACAGGGTGGGGTGTGGCCGTCTGACTGTCTCTAGTAAACACTTGACCCACCATTTCAATATAGACTGGCTCATCATCCCCATCTCCTGTTTGAATCTGAGAGTCTGATGCCTGAAATGGCATTGATGAGGCAGAAGGAGGCACAGGTGTAGGAAGAGGGTCAAAGGAAAGCTGGGTGCTGGGACTTCTCTTGGGCTTCAAAGGAGGCACCTTCTTTGTTCCCATCTCTCCAGAGTCAGACTTCTTCATGGCTACAGAGACAAAAAAAGGCATTTCAAAGAACAGACTATTTTGTCTTTAGAATATGCACCTAAAAACACAATTCTTACCATTCTTCTTCTCTGAGTGTTTGACCTGTGAGTGAGTGGGTGGAGGGGGTGGTGGCGTCTCAGGAGGAGGTCCTCTGCTGTCAGCAGATGAGGAGCTGAGGCGAGTACTGGGGTGGCGTTTGGGTTTGGCTGGAGGGCAGCGACCGCTGTGTTGGGATTGGGTGTCAGAGTAATCTCCATTCTCTAGACTTGTATCCCCAGCACCAACAGCGTGGCAGGACTGTGAGCGTGGCGCCATCGCAGAGGCACAGGAGTGAGGAGACAGGTCCTGGGAGGCAGGCATGGTCATGAAACCCATCCGGAAGTGCCGTCGGAAAGAAGCAAGATCTCTGACTTTGCCAACAGTAGCTGAGGGGTCATTTTGTGTGGAGCTGGAATCAAGGAATGGGGTTGAGAATGTGTGGATGGAAGAAAAATATTCTAGCATGAAGAAGTCATAGTGAAGTGTAAAACATTCATGTAACACCCTTTGTATTGACCTCCCTTTTTCCTCACTCTCTCTTTGGTCTACAAACATCCTCTTTGCAATAAAGAAATGCCTGCAGGGCATCTGCAGCTGAGAAAAACACTCCAGAGGCTCCTTTACCTTTCTGTATTCATATCTGAATTCCTCGATGTCTGTTTACCCCTCAAACACACTCAATTAGAAAACCAATTGAGTTGTCAAAAGCAAAGGTACTCATACACACTGTGCTGTTGGAATTCCCCTATTTTTAATCATTTTTTTTATAAGTTTATCTCTTCAACCCACATCTGCTTTCTGCTCTCAGGATCACCAGAAGCATTTCATCTGTTGCTATGGGAACAGTTGGGATTTTCTGGTGTTTGATACTTGGTCTTTGAAATCATCAATGACACAAGCTACTGCAGCAATAAATGAAGGTGACGAAGAGTAAAATCTGACAAAATACTGCAGTGTTTACCAAAGTGAGCAGAAGTTAAAATTGCATTTCTTCTTTGTGGTAATTGAGATATAACTGCAAATCTAGTGAAAAACCCAATATATATTATGTGGACAAAAGTAATGGGCAACACCTCTTAATCACTGAACTGAGACGTTTCCTTTATTCCCATTTCCACAGGTGTATAAAATAAAGCACCTATCCATGCAGTCTGCCTTTACAAATATTTGTAAAAGAATGGGTCGTTCTAAAGAGCTCAGTGAATTCCAGCGTGGTGCTGTAACAGGACACAACTGATGCAACAGGCCAGTTTATATAATTTCTTCCTTACGAGATATTCCATGACCAACTGTAAGTGGTATTATTATGAAATGGAAGCATTTAGAAACCAGAGCAACTCAGCCACAAAGTGGCAGACCATGTAAAGTTACAGACCGGGGTCGCCGAGTGCTTGGGCATATAATGTATAAAAGCTGCCAACACTCTGCTGACTCAATAACTGCATACCTTTAAACCTCCTTTGGCATTAACATCATCACAAAAACTATGCGCCAGGACTTTCACAAGTTTTTCCATGGCCGAGCTGCTGCGTGCAAGCCTTTCATCATTAAGCACAATGCCAAGTATGGAATGGAGTGGTGTAAAGCATGCCACCACTGGACTTAAGGCCAGTGGAAAAGTGTTTTGTGGAGTAATGAATCGTGCTTGTCCATCTGGCAGTCTGATGGATGAGTCTGGGTTTGGCAAATACTAGGATAATATTACCTGCCTGACTTCATCGTACCAACTATAAAGTTTGGTGGAGGAAGGATAATGCTATGGAGTTGTTTTCAGGGGTTGGCGTACGCCCCAGTGAAAGGAAATCTTAATGTTTCAGCTTACCAACACATTTTGGACAACTTTCTAGGAACAGTTTGGGGAAGGCCCTTTTCTGATCCAGCATAACTGTGCCCTAGTGCACAAAGCAAGGTCCATAAAGTTATAGTTGGATGAGTTTGGTTTGGAAGAACTTGAGTGGCCAGCACAGAGCCCTGACCTCAACCCCACCCAACACCTTTGGGACGAACCAAAACAGAGATAGCGAGCCAGGCCCTCTCCTCCAATTTCAGTACTTGAGCTCACAAATCCTTTAATGGATCAGTGGGCAAAAATTTCCACAGACGTACTCCAAAATCTTATAGAAAGCCTTCCTAGAAGAGTGGAAGCTGTTATAGCTGCAAATGAGGCCCAACTGCATATTAACTGTATTCAACATTTCAAGTAGCAGAAAGATGCAACGACGTTGCTCAAGGAGGAAAAACACAGGGTTCTATTTTCATGTGTGAGGCAGTGTGTGTTTATATATATGTGTTAGAGCAACAGACTGTATTTGTATCTATACTTTATCTGTATCTTTATCCCCTTGAATGCCTGTGGAGATGTAATAGTGACTCTCACAATTAACACTGATACTGCAGGGCCAAATTAAACCCAGAACAGAGGCGGAGCTGGTTTTTTTATTGAAGTGTTTTTTTGTCTTATTTCATCTGAAAAAGGCAGAAACTCCCAGAAGCTTCAAAATGAAACCAAAGACTCAGCAGTTCACAAAGTATCAGAACTCCCACCTCTATATTTACTCTATCATTCTTGGTGCTTTGTATTAAACCATAATCTGCAGGAGCTAAATGAGATCAATACCACCCTCATATCTGCACATTAAAAATGAAGCTACAACCTGCAGCTGGTTAGCTTATCTTACTATAAAGAAACTGTTATCCCTCATCTGTCTGAAGGTTATAAAATCTACTTTTCATTGCTTCTAAATCTCACTAAATGAAAATCGGTACCAGAGAATGAGTTAAACCTTCCCAATTCAAGACAGTGAGCTTTTGTTCATTAACAGCACAATATGATTGTTGGCCTTTTTCTTTTAAATGGCATGACAGGCAGGAGATAAACATGATGCATTCCAAGCCATCACCAGGAAAAAGAAAGGAACAGTGTATGAGGTCCCAAGTTTCTCCTCCGTAGCCTTTCGAACCACAACTTTGGTAGATTAATCTATGAACAGACTCCTGAATACCTCCTCTTCCTCCTCAGAGTGCAACATAGTCCCAAAAGCTTTGACGACTGTGGTGATAAAGCTTTTGCTGAAGAAGTCCAGTTCGGATCATTCTGCCCCTAGCACCTACAGCCCTATTTCTAATTTACCTTTTTTGGGGCAAAGTTTAAGAGTAGGTTATGTTTAAACAGCAGAATGTGACCTGGAAGAATATTACCTTTGAGAACACTGAATTTGGTTTGAAGGCAAATCAGAGTGGTTACGTCATCTGTCGTTAAAGTTTCTCAAGGGTTAATGCTGAACGCTGAGTGTATAGCTGTCCTCATTCTGTTCGACCTTACTGACATATTTGACATAGTACATGGCACTTTAATTGATTGCCTTAAGTTATGGGTTGTCACTAGCATGGTTGTGAGGTGATCTGATTCTTCTTCTGTCACCAGAAGAAAATTACATAAAAAGCAAAACTGCTTGGTGGTTTAACCAAAATACTGAAAGACAATCTTAGCATGTGAGAGAGTTTTGGATGCCTCTAAAGCAACTAGTGATTAAAACATGCCTTCCTTTTATGACTTAATCTTCATAATAAATAACCACATATATAATAATTCAATCCAATTCAATTTCATTTATATAGCGCCAATTCACAACAACAGTCGCCTCAAGGAGCTTTACACTTTAAGGTAAAGACCCTACATTATTAAAGGCAAAACCCCAAAAATTAGCCGATCCCGTATGAGCAAGCACTTGGTGACTATGGGAAGGAAGAACTCCCTTTTAACAGGCAGAGACCTCCGGCAAAACCAGGCTCAGGGAGGAGCAGCCATCTGCCTCAACTGGTAGGGGTGAGGGAAAAAAGAAGGGAGAAAGTAGAGCAAAGAGAGACACAGACTATGGGAGAGAGAATACATAAATGACATGCAGCAGTGGCAAATAAATGCATGGGGAGTGAAAAGAGGTGGGTGGAGAAGAAATGCCCAGCACATCACAAGAAGCCCCCCAGCAGCCTAAACCTATTGAAGCATAACTAAGCCCCAACTATAAGCTTCATTAAAAAGGAAAGTTTTAAGCCTAATCTTAAATGCAGAGAGGGTGTCTCCCTAGTATAAACTGGGAGCTGGTTCCACAGGAGAGGATCCTGATAGCTGAAGGCTCTGCCTCCCATTCTACTTTTAAAAGCTGTAGGAACCACAAGTAGGCCTGCACTCTGAGAGTGTAGTGCTCTAAGGTTTCTAAGGTCTTTAAGATAGGATAGTACCTGATTATTTAGGACTTTGTAAGTGAGTAGAAGGATTTTAAACTCATTTCTGGATTTAACAGGAAGCCAGTTAAGAGAAGACAATATAGGGGAACTATGATCTCTCTTTCTAGTCCCTGTTAGTACTCTCACTGCAGCATTTTGGATCAGCTGAAGACTTTTTAGGGAGCTTTTAGAACAGCCAATTAGTCTAGAAGTAATACATGCATAAACTAGTTTTTCAGAATCACTCTGAGACAGAATGTTTCTAATTTTGGCAATACTGCGGTGGTGAAACAAGGCAGTCCTAAATATTTGTTTAATGTGAGCATTAAAGGACATGTCCTAGTCAAAAATTATTCCAAGATTCCTCACAGTGTCACTGAAGGCCAAAGTAATGTCGTCCAGAGTAAGTATCTGGTTAGAAAGAGTGTTTCTAAGGTTTTTAGGGCCGCATACAATAACCTCAGTTTTGTCTGAATTTAAAAGTAGATTACAGGTCATCCAGGTCTTTATGTCTTCAAGAGTCATCAACGTTGGGGCATGCTCTTAATGAGATGGTGTCCTGGGAGATCTCTTCCCAGATCTGGACCAGGGCATCCCTGAGCTCCTGGACAATCTGAGGTAAAACTGGTGGTGTCGACGGACCAAAACATAATGTTCCAATGGTGTTCTATGGGATTTTGGTCAGGTGAGCATGGGGGCCAGTCAATGGCATCATTTTCTTCATCCTTCAGGAACTGTTTGCATCCTCTCACCACAGGAGGACAGGCCTTGTGGGGCACCGATTTCATCCCGTTACCTAATGGCAGTCAGGGTGTTGTTGCCTAGCCTGTAGTAGTCTGTGTGTCCCTCCACGGATATGCTTCCCCAGATCATCACTGATCCACCACCAAACTGACATGGTGAACAATGTTACAGGCAGCATAATGTTCTCTGTAGCTTCTCCAGACCCTATCATGTTTGTCACATATGCTCAGTGTGAACCTGCTTTCATCTGTGAAAAGCACAGGGTGCCAGTGGCGGACCTGCCAATTCTGGTATTCTATGGCAAATGCCAATTGAGCTGGGCAGTGAGCACAGGGCCCACTGCAGGATTTTGGGGCCTCAGGCCTCCCTCATGAAGTCTGTTTCTGATTGTTTGGTCCGAGACATTCACACCAGTGGCCTGCTGGAGGTCATTTTGTAGGGCTCTGGCAGTGCTCATCCTGTTCCTCCTTGAACAAAGGAGCAGATACCAGTTCTGCTGATTGGTTAATCAGAATCAGAATACTTTATTAATCCCAGGTGGGAAGTTGTATAAGGATCTTCTACCTGTCCAGCTCTCCTCGAGTAATTGCCTGTCTCCTGGAATCTCCTCCATGCTCTTGAGATTGTGCTGGGAGATACAACAAACCTTCTGGCAATGGCACATGTTGCTTTGCCATCCTGGAGGAATTGGACTACCTGTTCAACCTCTGCAGGGTCCAGGTACTGCCTCGTGCTACCAGTAGTGACACTGACCCTGGCCAAATACAAAACTAGTGAATGGGTGGCCAAGTGGCCTCCACCTGTAAAACTATTTTTCTTTTGGGGGTCATCTCATTGTTGCCTCTCTAGTGCACCTGTTGTTGATTTCACTAACACCAAAGCAGCTGAAACTGATGAACAAACCCCTCTGCTAGTTAATATCCCAGATACTAGATCAATATCCCCGATGTTTAACTGACTTGATGCTATACTCTGATTAAAAAGTATTGCTTTCATATGACAGACAGACAGACAGACAGATAGAGTCTACATATAGACTGGTGGTACCAAATTATACCCCTACCAGACCATTAACACTCCAAATCAGTGCAAGAATTGATAAAAAATGCTGCTGTGCTGTACTGGGAATTGTTCATCTGCCTATATTGTGTCATAACAAACAGTCTTGATTTTTAAAATTCACACTGAAACTCACCTGTTTAGAATTTTGCATCTCCAAAGGCATCTATGCATCATGTCTGATTTCTCTACTGGGAGACTTAGATTTTAAAACTGTCCACCAGCACACAATTTCCTTTGTCCCTTTTCTCTCTCTACATCCCTCACTCCCACCAGGTTTGCAGTTGCTATCCTGTCTTAAGCCCATTTGGTTTTCACCCCTTTTGTCCCTGTGCAGTTTTATCCCTGACCCTATCCTGTTCCTAATTATCACCGGTCATGTCCTGCTTCCCACCTCTGCTCCTCTGGCCCCACTCAGCTCTGTTTTCATCACTCATCGTGTCCCGTTGTCCTACTTGCTGCCCTACACCTCCACTGGCTTGATGCTGCCATGGCGTTGATCTCTGCTGCCAACACAAGGGCCTCCAATTACTGCTGTGAGTCATAAAGCATTGGACGGCATTTCTAAACAAACTTGAATTGTTGGCTTTGATGTTCTCCTTCTCCTCTTGAGCACAAATAGCCCATACCCAGCGTGGAATTTGGTGAATTATAGGTGACTCACATTTGAATAGCTTTTCTCTCCTCTGCCCCGAAATCACATGGTCATATACCCAAGATCACTCACTCACTGTGACACATAGACTTTTCAGGACAATATGGTCATGGCAAAACTGTGATGTGAGTGTGACGATATTAATTTGCTGACACCTGCTTTGGCTCTTTTGTAGTGTGCTTGAATTAACTTGTTTGTTTGTTTGTTTTGGGGGGGGGGTCATGTGTCTCCTGGTATATCTAAATATAATTTCGATTGTGAGTCTAATAATTTTACATTGTTTTTATAATAATAAACACATTTTATTTGATTGCAAAAATCACAAAAACATTTATACAAGGCTAAATTGTCATTAATATTATTGATACTCTTTATCGGAACAGCACTTCAGTGTTGTGCTTTATTATGATTGCTTTTCAATTCTGCTGGAAGACCTAAAAATGTGTTTTATAACTAGAGGAATTAAAGGAATTATATATGAACACACCCTGCACTGAGTTTAGCAACAATTCCACAACCCTACAGCGAATCTAAGCAGTTACAGAATACCACAAACTGTGCTAAAAAGATAGACATATCTTCCAGATCTGAACCATGAAACCAATGCAAAAGTGCCTTAAATTGACTACTGCAGTTAAAAATGAAGTATGATTTATTGAAGTCAATGGGAAAGTGATGCTGTTCTGCAAAACTTTCAACAGTTTCTTCGTGAGCTTTTGGTCTCAATTGTTAGTTTCAAAAATTATCTTATGTAGAATGGCATTTTGTAAATCATGGCCTCATTTAGAGTTTAAAAACAAAACAAAACAATAAAGCTGGGTATGACATAGGGTGTGGCTACCTTGTGATTATCAAGTCTCGATTGCATGAGCCTGCAGTGTCCTTTGTTTCACAGTCACATCCAACCTTTGCTGTTCACATCAGTTTCTAAAAACACAATACAGCATTGGCAAATAAGCTCTTCTTGGGACTTCATAGTTAATAGATGACATCACATTGAATTATGTCCATCCGTATATACATTATTGAATATAAAAGATTAGAATTGCGTACTTAAAGGAACAGTGTGTGTTAGTTAGTGACATCTACTGGCAGGAATGCAGACTAAAACGACTCAATACTTTATTATATATTTTCCAGTGTTTTCAGTCCAGAGGTTCTAATATGTAGATATAATTATGAATTAGAAATGTAACTGATTTGAAGGATATTAGAAGTTCAGTTTTTATATAGTAAAATCTAACAGATTATGGCCAGTGAGTAATTCTACATTGTGATGACATTAACAGAAATGCAAAATCTAGGATTCAAGTCTGTTTGTCCATTCTGAGCTACCACAGAAGCATGGCGGCACAACATGGTAACTCCTGTGAAAGGAGACCCGCTGACATAGTATATATATAAATATCTTTTCATAAAGAAACAAAAAGCATTATTACCCAACAGTGATTTTACTCTATCGCAGTACCTTCAGCTGCTTCCTTGTATTTCCCCCACGGGGTCGCAACAGCGGATTCATTTGCATTTGTAATGTGGCAGATGTTTTACAACAGATGCCCTTTCTGACACAACCTTCTATGCTGAGTAGATTGCCTCCCCACCTACAATCAAACCAGGGACCATTTTGCTTGTAAGGCAAATGTGTGAAGCAAAACACTATGCAGTCACTAGTATTTTACTCTAATTAAGGTGATCTGTTATCAAAAATTGAGTCTAACATGCATATATATATGCTTTTTATAAAAAGCATAAATATGCATGTCTGACTCAATTTCTGTTAACAGCTCACCTTAAATATTAATTTTAAAATTATTAAACACTGCTCTTTTTAAGAAAGTTGCATTTTTGAGGATTAGTTTTATTATTTAACAACAACAGTGCTCTTGGTCAATCCAAAATGTTAATAAGCCTGAATATTTAAGGAAGTGAAAGTGAGGTTTTGGCTTCTGTACGAGAATATGTGTGCACAATTATTATGCAACTCAAAGAAAAGCAAAAATATTCCTATCTCACTTGTTTATTTTCATCTGTTAAAGTGAGAATAATAAACAAAAAACCCAAACTTTACAAATAAACATTTCTGACATTTAAAAAAAATAAATCAGTGACCAATATAGCCACCCATCTTTTCAACAATGCTCAAAAGTCTTCCATCCATGGAGTCTGTCAGTTTCTTGACAACCACATCCTCCCAGACACTGTTCAGAGAGGTGGACTGTTTTCCATCACTGTACATCTCAAGCTTAGGAAGGGCCCACAAGTTCTCAACAGGGTTTAGGTCAGGTGAGGAAGGGGGCCATGTCATTATTCTTTCATCTTTAAGGCCTTTACTGGCTAGCCACGCAGTGGAGTACTTTGATGCATGAGATGGAGCATTGTCCTGCATAAAAATCATGATCTTCTTGAAAGATGCAGACTTTTTCCTGTACCACTGTGTGAAGAGTGTCTTCTAGAAACTGGCAGTGGGTTTGGGAGCTGAGTTTGAGTCCATCTTCAACCTGAAAAGGTCCAACAAGCACATCTTCAATAATCCAGCTCATACCAGTACCCCACCTCCACCAGCACTCTATGACCACTGCTGATCCAGCCACAGGCCCATCCATCTCGTCCACCAAGAGTCACTCTCATCAGTCCATAAAACCTTTGAAAAATCTGTCTTCAGACATTCCTTGGTCCAGTCTTGGCGTTTCAACTTACGTGTCTTGTTAAGTGGTGGTCGGGTTTCAGCCTTTCTTACCTTGGCCATGTCTTTGAGCACTGAACATCTTGTACTTCTGGACACTCCAGGTAGGTTGCAGTTATGAATATGACAGCAATGGAGGATAATGGGTTCCTGGTAGCTTCATGTTTAATTCTTCTCAAATCTTTGGCAAATTAATTTGCGTCTTTTTCTCTCAACGTGTTTCTTGTAACCCTTTTGGGTATTTGCAACAAGATGTTTGATGGTTCTGTGGTCACATCCTAATATCTTGGCAATTTCAAGAGTGCTGCATCCCTCTGAAAGATTTTTTATAGTTTTTGATTTCTTAGAGTCTGTTAGATTTTTTTTCTGGCCCATTTTGCTTGAGGAAAAGAAGCTGCCTAATAATTGAGCACACCCGATACACAAATGCACATCACTTTGTATGCTTAAATCCAATAAGCATTCAAGTTTACACAGCTTGAAGTTGGAAAGTATGCGTAAAAATTATGATATGATCAAAATACCCACTTGCTTAATAATTGTGCACACACTGTAAGTACACACAGCGTAAAGAGCATGTGAAGCTGCAAGGCCTAGACTTCCTACTGTTAGCAAATGTTTCATAAAACTCTATTGTCCTTTCATTCTTACTCTTTTTCTCTGCTGGAAGTTGTAGGTCCACAGAATTTTAAGGGAATGTGTTTGAAATATACGTTTAAGTCAACCTATATACCCTCACTTGCACTTCTTACAAAAATGGTAAGAGAGGACATGACCCACTTTTATATGAGATGTTACTGCCAGTGGAAACCCTTGGCCTTATATATGCACATATGCTTTCAGACATTAGGTAACAACTCAGTTCTCTAATTCCTATCAGTGGATTTGGCCTGCTTTTGCCCTCTGAAATTTAGCTCTAGATTATATTAGTTTATCTCATCTACAGACCATATTAACTTCATCATGAACTGCTGCTATGCAAATTTATATGAGACATTTCAGGTGAACCCCTCTGACTTCACGAACTGTGCCTGGAATTAAGATTTTGGAAATTAAACTTGTTCACACTGGCTAAGAGGCTTATATTTCCACGGAATTGAACTCTATTGTAATCTACTCACCTCTTTTTACTTCCCTCTTGGTCTTTCTGCCTCCAGTCCAACCGGCTCTTACGATACAGCAAGTTCATGTCGCTGTGAGGTCGCTCCTCCTCGCAGCCTATCACAGCGCAGTGTAGCCGCTTGCTTCGTCTCTCTATGTCACGCAGGAAATGCTCGACTGCCACATCCTGGGCAGAGCCAGAGCTCATGGTATAGAAAAGGACTCAGGAGAAGGCAATGTATGTCACAGGCCGTCTTCCTCTACAAACGAGAAAACAAGAACACTGTTTGAGTGCAATAATCAATAAAAAACATGTTTGACAACTTTCTTAGCCTGGTCACAGATGGCATGATTGACAGTGATTACTTTTTTGATGTGGCAACATAAATAATCAAGTCCAAATTACTGGCAAAACTTTTGAGGGAGTCATTGCTTATCATGCTCGCTGTGTCATAGTGAACAATCCAGCCCATTACTCTACCTGGCAGCCATCACAGCAAAGACACAGTGATGCATGATGATGAAGGTTGCAGCTTTGTTTACCCCAACCTCCAGTGTATCACATGAAAACTATTTATACTTTCATTATCCAGTTATGAATATTTGAGTAAGCATGGTAACTCAGCTGCATAGCATCTTTGGCTGCAGGCCCTGGGATGGCCTATCTAAGCCTGTCTGCTAGCCAGACAGTAATGCGGTTTGTCATATGTAGTGCATGCACAGCTTCCTACTCACGCTCACCCCATGAGAAGTCAGGCTTGTTGTGGGGCAGATATCTGGGAGTCCAACAGTGTTTTCATGCTGGAGAATGTGAGTGTGCAACGCAATTGGCTAAGAAAAGAGCAGCTGTCAGCTGATGCATGATGCTAGTGTTTTTCCATCATAAATAGAAACAGAATGTGTTTTGATGGTGGACACTGAAGTATTATCATTGGTGCTTCTGGCATCAGTTTGAGTTAAACAGCTTTGTTGGGGAGCAAAATTGAATCTGCCACTTTACATGACATGCATTATTAAGCTAAGCTTGTTTGCAATGCTGGTGAGTAATTTTTAATGGCCCACATTATCAGATATGTAACAAAGCAGAAAACAGAAAAAAGTAAAATATGATGCAAATTACATGTATCTACAGTATGTAACAGTGAAAACACATTTGAATTCAGTTTGACATTATATTGAATATTATGACCAAAGACCCACACAGCAAGAAAATGCATAAAAATGTAAATTTACATTTTTCCACCAGGGTCATAATTTTCCTAATTCTGTAAATATTCAAACCACTTAAAGATTTTAATACAAACTGAACCACATTTTCACTGTTCCGGTGGTAGCTCAACCATATCTTACTATAAAGACAAAAAGTGAGAACAGCAGGCGCTGTCACCTGGGCCAGGTGGCATGTTGATCTGTGTAGCTGTGTGTGATTCTTTTGTCACAGCCCAGTGTGTCATCCAGTGTGTCAGCGTGGCTACTGCTATTCTTGTATCCCATAGCCCTGACCACAACCTCGACCACTGCTGCTGCCATGCTTGCTGACTCAATGTTAATTAGGTTAGGGAGCTGTGACTGTAGGTTGGGCTTTTGTTAAATGGAGCTTCGATTTTGGTTTCTAGAATCTGGCAGCTGAGTAGGCAGCCCCACAATTGTCGCATTACACACGGTGGATTGGTGTACAATTAGCTTAACTAAAAGAACCAGGAGACTTACATCTTACATCTACAGGCAGGTTTGTCTCATCAGACTGAGTTACAAACATCATTTTTACAAACTACGCAAAGCATGCAGCATGCTCATAAGGTGGCAGTTATTAATCCCTAGAGTCACTTTCTAACCCAAATAAATTCAAAGCATTTAGCAAGTTGTTTCAGGAGCATCTGTAGGGTCAGGAGTTGCTTGAATTCCTCATTAAAACCAGGAGGCAGATGGAGCCATGATTCATGTAACTCAATCTGCATGCAACACTGCAAACTACTCATTCATGCACATAAGCAAACATCTCACACACACACACACACACACACACACACACACAAACACACACAAAGCCCCCACAACACGCTACACACACATACACGGTGTGAAGCAGTAATTGCAAATGCTCAGCCGCCGATTTTGCTGTGGACTACAAATAAAAGGAAATTTATAGAGGCAAATAATAATCATCTATAGAATATCTGACACGCCAGAGGACTAGACTGACTTTAACACAATAAGCAAAGAGCCGCACACCAAACAACCAAATATATAGATGACAGAGAGCTGAAAAATGTTGAAATTCACGAATTTTAGTAGACATGACAGATTATTTTACAATAAGACTGGGTCTTTGCCCCAGAAACCAAGAACTTTCTATTAGAAAATGTTGACTTTTCTGTGTCAGAGTCCCCACAGTGTAGCGATTGACACATTTGCCTTACAAGTGAAAAGTCCCTGGTTTGATTCCAGGTGGGGACACAAGCCCCTCTTACTATGGAGGGTTGTGTCAGGAAGGGCATCCAGCATAAAAAACATCTGCCAACAATTAATCTGCTGTGGCGACCCCTTAGGGAAAATACAAGGGAGCAGCCGCAGGTACATTGACTTTTCTGTGTCAATTTGCTAAAGTTTAATATATTTATAATATAATACATGCCTGCATATGTTAATGAATGTAATAAACATTCACAGACATAAATTATGAACATAAACATGTTTCTGTTCTGTCATGATGAGTGAGACAATTTTTAAATGTGTAGCATGAATGAAGAAAAGCTTGTAAAATATCTATTATTTATGAACAATTTTTAATATATACAGTATTTCCCACATGTATAATTTACTTGGGCTGACTTCCCAGATATATTACCAGTGACAATTAGTAAATTATTGGGCAAACCCCACACTTTTATTTAGAAAGGTCAGTCACGGCTGACCAGCTGGCACGAGTCTTTCCTAGCGTCTATTTCCCAACAAGGAGGCTCATCAGCCCACTGCTGCAAGATTCATCCCATGGTTGACAGGCTAACTCCATCGCCTTGGACTGCAGCTGGTGATGGTACTCTTGGATATGCTATGAAGTGCTTTTGCGAGCTGGAAGGTCACTCCAACCAGAACCGGTATTGTATGGAGAACTGGTTCATGTGCTGCTACACTGATATCTTACTGAGGCTGCAGAGCAGAAAGTTGCAGCTTTTATTGATTTTTGTTTTGGGTTTTTTTTTAGTTTTCCTTTTAGAAGGCCAGGGGCTGGATTGAGATGGTCCACAGGTCGGTTCCAGCTCCTGGACCGTATTTTGCCAATATGTGATTTAGAGTATTGTTTCAGAGTCTAAAAAAGTTGTGAGTAAGACACTGGCCATGAGCTGTGTGTGGATTCTTCAGTGTACATCTGTAGTATCTCATGCCTAAAATATCTCCTTCTATAGTGGCTACTGAATTTAACAGTACTGGAAGGCTTTGTGCTGCAGCCCTCTGCCCTCCACCTCAGCAAGTGGCCCAGCAGTGTTGCTTTACTTTGCTGTGAGAGATGCAGCAACACTGCAGAGTGGAGGGACACATCACCACTCTGGTCTGGCCTCTGACAAAAGGGCAACCCTCCTATCCCTTTGTTATCCCTTTGTGTTTTGTAGATATCTAAAAGAATCAGCCTTGAAATATTTTTTCACAAAGACCAGTCACTTTTGATGAAAGAAAAAAAGCATTGCTGAAATATGTTTGAGCTTCCAAGGACTAAATAGGAGTATTTACATTAAATGGGCAGATAGCATAGTAAAGTTATCATTTTCCTTCTACACTTCTGATCTTTGGTAAATCTTTCTTCTATTTGTAAAAATGAGGGAATGGCAGTTTCGGCAGGTTTGCATGTATTCTGTCTTGAACAGATTAGCAATTCATTGCAATCAAACTTAAATGTGTCAGTAAGTAAGGAAAGCAGAGAAGAAATCAGGATTTTGCTTGCCAACATATGTGTTTGGCTCACTTTATAATGTGATGTAGGAAACTAAATAAACTACACATATTCTTCACTTTGTTGCCTCAGCTTTATAGCATTGTGACCCCACAGTCACAGCACTTGAGCTGGACAGATCACTGCAGCTCAGCCACAGAAGCTAACACAGAGAGAAGAAGAGAGATGAAGAGAGGAAGCAGTGCACGAGGATGGAGCAAAACAGTCAGAAGAAGAATGAACCGCCTGAAACACACACAGCTAGATAGGAGGAGAGACTGGGGCAGCGGGAAAGAGAGAGGAGGGGGCACGGTGAAAAATGGGGGAAGCCAACAAAATAGAGAATCACTGATATATCAACCCAGGAAGAAGATGGATATGATTAGTTGGAAAACATACCGCAGACAGACTGACGGAGGGGAATATCAAGGCAGGGAGCATGAGAGTCGAGGGAATAAGCAAATGGAGGCAAGTGCAAGGGAGAGAGGACAGAAAAACAGTGAACGGCAGCCAGACTACAAGAATGGGGGAGGGAGGTGAAATCAAGCCTCTCACACTAGTCGCTGTGTGTGGTCTCCTAGCAACACTGTCAGCATCTCTTCCTTAGCTGCTGAATATTCACAAAGCAGGACGTCAGCCTCATCATCCAGGATGATCCTTGGGTTAAACTTCACCGCAGCTTCATTTGTACCCAATTCCCTCAGGATCAATAGATTATGTTTCTTAAATTGGGCAGTATGTATCTTAATGATAGTATCTGCACTGAACTACACAGGGGTTGCTACTCAGCCAGACAAATACACTCAAATGAATAACAGATGCATATTATATTAAATGTTTTCAAGTTAAATTTTAATTATTTTCTTTCTCCACAAGACAAAAATGAGAAGATTAATAAATATTACTAAAAACTTCAGATGGGAGAATATATGGAGCAGCTAGTATAATAAATAAGACTAGAACTGAAAAAATAAAGAAGGAGGGATGCAAAATCCCACCTGGTTCACAATTTTTTTGTTTGTTTTTTTTATTACATAATATATAAATGCCAACTTTCACAGTGGCAGGATATAACAAAATAATGTACACATATAATTTAGTAAAATAGCTCATTGCTTCTTTTAGTCCAAACCATATGAGTAGTCTGTGTGAGTTCTTTTCATGCTTTTACTTGCCCAACTAATCTGGTGAAATCTGTAAACACCTCACTCTGGGCACAACATGCACTTTTTAAAAATTAATTTTTATTTTCTTAATATGAAGGGCTAAGACTAAGAAATCTATCTGCATTTTAATAAAGCAGAAGCTTATTTAATGTCAGACGTAAATGCAGATCTGTGTTGACAGCTATGGCCCCACCAATGATTTTTTTTTCTCTAACTAGTTAACATCGGGTTAAAATCCACTTATGAACAATCAACTTACCTATTCATTTGTACTAAACATATTAAGGCAAGACCATGGCAGTTTTAGCACAGCATGTGGGCACTAAGGTGGTACCATGGGCATAAAAATAATTTCTAAACAATAACTTTAAAAACCGATGTTTAAGTTTTAAGATGATCTGTTATCAGAAATTGAGAATTGAGTCTAACATACATATTTATACCTTTTATACAGTAAATAAACCAGAGGATAACTTACACTGACAAATACACACACCCACACACAAATTTTATATATATATATATATTTTGTGTGTGTGTGTGTGTGTGTGTGTATGTGTGTGTGTGTTAGGGGGTCCCCTTTCATACAAGTTACCAAATTGCATTACCAACTTTCTACAGTAGCTCAGAACAGACAGAAAGATATGAATACTACCTTTCTCTTTTCTATTAATGCAGACAATGCAGAAAAGCTATCATTACTGGCTATAATCCATTACTTTTGTGGTATAAAAACTAAACTTCTAATTTCCACATTTTATTCAATTCCATTGCATTTCTAATTTCTAATCTTATATTTGCATAAATAAACCTCTGGACTGCAAATACTTGTGGAGGTAGCCTTGGGAGACTCCATTTTATTCCCTGATAGCCAAGGTAGGTTCTCTAACAAGCTTGGAAAGGGAGGGAGTGAGGACAGCTATTCAGTCTGCATTCTCAACGGTAGATGTCACTAAATATCACACACTAGTCTTTTAAATTATTAGTTATTAAAGCATCTGCCAAATTATCAATGCGGGTTAATCCGCTGTGGTGACCCCTTGGGAAGAACACAAGGGAGCAACTGAATGTACATTTTTAAATATTTATTAATATGTTTATTAACTCCAATGTAAAGGAGAGAAACTAGGGCAATATCAAATGAAAGTACAGTACAGTCTTCTTCTTCTTCTTCTTTTGGCTGCTCCCGTTAGGGGTCGCCACAGCGGATCATCTGCCTCCAGCTCACCCTATCCCTTGCATCCTCTTCCCTCACACCAACCCTCTGCATGTCCTCCTTCACTACATCCATGAGTCTTCTCTGTGGTCTTCCTCTTCTCCTCCTGCCTGGCAGCTCCATCCTCAACATCCTCTGTCCAATATGTCCACTATCCCTCCTCTGAACATGTCCAAACCATCTCAGCCTTGCCTCGCTGACTTTGTCTCCAAGCTTCTCAACATGAACTGTCCTTCTGATGTACTCATTTCTAATCCTGTCCATCCTGGTCATTCCCAGCGAAAATCTCACCATCTTAAATTCTGCCACCTCCAGCTCTGCTTCCTGTCTTTTTGTCAGTGCCACCGTCTCCAAACCATACATC
>VUQH01001069.1:0-13856 GCA_015106775.1 Etroplus canarensis
TGAATCCACCTCTGATGTTCCTGGCCTTGCTTCCCCTCCATTTGGTTTCTTGCACACACAATATATCTACCTTCCTTCTCTCCATCATATCAGCCAGCTCTCTCCCTTTACCAGTCATAGTCCCTACATTTAAAGTCCCTACTCTCACCTCCACCCTCCTACCTTTCCTTCTCTCTCTCTGCCTCCTAACACGCTTTCCCCCTCTCCCCCTCCTTGGTCTTTGGCCAACAGTAGCATAGTTTCCACCGGCACCCTGTTGGCTAACGGCACCGGAGGCGGTCGTTGTTAACCTGGGCCGCGACTGATCTGGTATGGAAGTTGTGTTATGAATCCGCATATTTGATTTGGCAAAGTTTTCATGCCGGATGCCCTTCCTGAGGCAACCCTCACCATTTACTCGGGCTTGGGACCGGCACTAAGAGTACACTGGCTTGTGGGCCCCTGTGGCTGGTTTTCACCATTTGAAAACATAAATTACCATAAAGAAGACCCAGGAGTGATAAGCAACTGGAATCCTATATCAAACAAGAATAGGACAACATTCCTCTCCCAGCTGGTCTCCTCAATTCCCAGACATTTATGGACTGTTGTTAAAAGCAGAGGGGATGTTAAACAGTAGTAAACATGGCCCTGTCCCAACTTTTTTGAGATGTGTTGCTGCCATTAAATTCAGGATGAGCTAGTATTTTTTATGAAATAGTAAAATGACTCACTTTCAATATTGTTATGTTTTTTATCTTCTTTTGTGAATAAAATATTGGCTTATGAGACTTGCACATCATTGCATTGAGTTTTATTTACATTTATGCAGCCTCACAATTATTAGGACATATCCTTGTACATAAAACAGAACAGGCAGCCAAAACCAGGTTAACATGCATTGTAAGCAGTCTGGGCTCTTTAAAGAGATATTGTATTTATGATTTTTTTTATGTACTTAAGAGTATACACATGAACAAAGAACAATAAGCTGCCCAATGCTGACCTAAAAACAGACACTGAACCAGATAGATTACACATCCATCTGTCAGAAATTACCATTAAAAAGAGCAAGAATTAAAAAGATGCCATCTGGCACAGTGGCACTGTAGAGGTACAGTGAGAAAAGTGAGTTTCATGGTCATTGTGAGACAGGTATAAATCCTGGACATTTATAACACACTTACTGCTGCTTTCCCCTGGCTGTGCTAATGGATTGGCTATGCTCTGTGAGTATGTGTCTGTGTGTGTGTGTGTATGTGTGTGTGTGTGTGTGTGTGTGTGTATTTTGGGGTGGGGGTGGGGTTGTAGTGTCAGCTGGTCCTGTGCGGGACAGAGCTTTGTGTCAAACAGGTCAGCTGGGGTTCAGTGACACAGCGCAGACATTTACACACACACATACACACATTATCCCCTGCCAGCACGCAGAAGCACACACAATAAGCAAGCGCACAACACTCTTTTGTGCAGAGACTGAAAAACATGCAGCCAATCAGATATATGATTAGATATGTGCATGCATCCACACACACTCATATTCCCCAGTCCCATCTCACCAAAGGTCTTAAATCACCCTCTCCCCACAAAGGCTGTGAGGTCAACTATTTATGCTGCTTAGTACATTTTTCAAATGATTTCAAATTTCAAGTTGCTGTATCTGCATCAAATAGACATGAAAATGATCAATTCTGAGTAGCATCTCAGTATTAACATAAACGTAAAATGTCAAGATCATTGTTCAGAAAGCAGGCTTCAGGGTCTGAATAGGATTAATAGAGGAACAATAGCAGTCAGCTGTAAGCATGAGCGAACAGTGCTGCTGAAAAATATTATGGCACATATACAGAGATATTGTATATTATTTTTAAAGGGGCTAAAAGATTGTGCAAACACTTTATGGTGAAAGATTTTAGCCGGTATGATGTAATATCATTCACTTTTCTGCAATTCTGTCTGCGCATCCACAGAGATCATAGCACAGGGTTATGCTTCTTTCCATCGTATGTTATTAGTTCAATTTTAGCCAAGTGATTTCTTTCATTGATTTTTGTGTCACGTTATCAGTAAATCAGCCGTGTTCTGTCTAGATACATGGTAAAGCACTCTGTTTTTTCCCATTAAGAGAAAGTATATGCTTACTTGTGACAAAAATGGGGTGTAAGATTTAAACTTGTTTTGTCAGTTGCAGGGCAAGGCCATATCTTTTCTCTTGTTTTTGTTAGTTATTTGGAGCACAGTGCCTTGTATATTTTCCTGTCGCGGTGTGTGATTGTATTTCAGTCACAAGGTTTTTTGTCAACACTCTGGGCTCTGTTGGTTGCTGAACGCTCTACTGCTTTAGAGTGAGTTGGACTCCAACAATGACATAGTGAATGTGTGTGCAATTTGTGTTGACATGTAAAGGTGTCTGTGAAAGAGTGGGTCTGTGGGTGTATGGCTGAACAAACAGCATAAAGGCAGAATGGTGGTAAATCGCTCTAGAACTGATGCTCTCCAGCACTCTTATTTGGAGGACTAGTCATTTATTTAGCACTCAAATATGGTCCTGGGCTGTTTGGAGGGAATACATCAACTGGCACAGAAGAGTCCACACAAAGAAGGCACACTCCAACAGACAAAGCGCGAAAAGACAGAGGGCGAGCGCCTTTTTTCTCCTTAGGATGAACTGTTATTTATTCAGGGTGGGTGCAGGGCACCAAGTGGGACAGACAGATGAGGGGGGGGGACTGATGGAAGAAAGGAGAGAGGGAAGGATGAATGGGTATAACACAGTTAGTGGATGCACAAGCAGGGTGTCTGCGGGTGATTGTGCAGAGTGGAGGGAGGTGCAGGGGGGATGTAAAAGATCTTTTGTGAGGGCTGAGAGTTAATCACTTGAGCGGCACACGCCAGTTCTATGGGAGCACATGTTGTACACTGGATCCCCTGAGAGGAGTGGGAGGTCCAAAAACACACACACATTAATACAAACACATACACACGCTTGAATTTACATGTCAGTTATGATGCAAAGCTGGGTACAGGCTCAGAAGAAAAGCAGGAAGACCCACCCACTCCACAAACAGTTAGCAGACCCTTCTGGCAGTAGTGATAGTGCTTGCATTTGCTGCTTGTTCATTCATACACACACACAGAGACATACACATGTCTGACTTTTTGTTTTCTTCAGGACTAGATAGATGACTCTGCAGGGGCCTTGCAAGAGATGGATGCTTAGTTTGATCTGGCAGTAAGTAAAATCTATTGTTTCATTACATCAGTCCCATGTCAGTGGTGGATGCTAATATCTGAGAGTGATAGTGAAAGCTAGAGTGTAGATTTAGGAGCAGACACTCAGGCACAATAAAACAGTGGTAGACAGCCATGTCATAGACTGTTTACTACAGTGGTATACATGACTGTTTTGTTTTATACTTGTGCAGGTACAAATTTACAATCATTTGCCATTACTCAGCATTTTCAGTAGCTGTATACTTTGTAGAATATAGTTGAAATTTTATCAAACCTGAGCAATACAGAGAATCAGAACTGAAGCTTTGCTGGAGGATGTTTTTTTATTAGGAGGCTTTGTGAAATTTAGGAAGAGCTTTCCTTTCCTGTATTGATTTAGAACAGGGGGAAAGTATTCCTTTTCAGCCATAGCTGCTGCTAAAACTCAAAAACCTTATCTTTCTGTATGTATGCTACTTTATCTCACTTGCTGCCTTGCACAAGTTAAAACATTCAATTTTTTCCCTTACTCCTTCCTTACTGTCTTATTGATCTTATTTTTGTTTTGGGGTGATGGACAGTCAGAGCTTTGATCTGTACTCCCTCTTTTATTCTGCATTTACTCCTCAAACATGCTTATCAGGCACCTTAGGAACAGGACAATCACAGTTACAATAAAGTATAACCGCTAACTATGAATCAACCTCAAGCCAAATGCAATTGTAAGATAACATGTAAGTCATAACAGGCAGATAGCTCCAGGCTTTGTTCCTGTGGCCATTATTAAATGCTTAAAAGCTTAGGACCATGTGGAGCCTGCAGCAATCAGCCAGTATGGACCCCCTTTGCTTCTACTAAGGGGAGTTTTGTCCCCTGTGGGTTAGAGATCATGATGGCAACATCTGGGGTCTGGTTGTCTTTGAAAGGAGGTGGGGACAGTGAGACAGCATTGCTCATAATGTGCAACTTAGTAAATAAATGTCCTCGTAGACAATAATTAAGAATGTTAACTACATAAATTCAAGCAAGTTCTGAGTGTTTAATCTTTATATCATAATTGCTGCGAGTCCATGTGTAATATGTTTCAAAGCCATAGCTAATAGAAAATGGTATTCAAATGGCAGCTCCAGCCAGTAGTTGAGAAGACTTTAAGTAGCCTAATTGCCAGTTTGTTTAGAGGAAGGGCACCCAAAGGGTTATTTGTCAAATTTTACAGCTCGGTCATAAATCTAAACATACACAGCTAGGCAGAATGCCAAGATAGACTTTTTTCACTTTGTTTGCTTTGCAAATTTAAACACCTGCTTCAACACTGCATGCCAAGACTGAACAAGGAACAGTACAATTCAACAACGCTGATAAGCATCCATGTAAACTATGTGTAGAGTAAACTAAACTATGCTGAATCCCTTCATGAACAATATCTTCTCTATAAGGTTATTGTTTATTCTTTGTGTTTATCCCTATCTTCTCTCACAGATGAAGGCACTTACAGAACCCCCTGGGGGTCATGAGACGTATCTTCCCCTCACTTCAGTATAACTTGACCACCTTGACTTCAGCCCCATCTGGCCCTTACCTGTCACAGGACCATGGGTAGTGTAAGCAGCCTCATTAATGGCAACAGCCTCAACAGCAAACACTGCAAGGCATCTCAGCATAGGTTAAAGGAGGGAACAAGCACCCATAGAAAGAGTGGTGGTTGCAGCCTTGATGGGTTACTGAAATGTGGCTTTACTCAGGGTTCCTCATCCTCCACTCATCTCTCTAAAGGTCTCTCCCACTCACGATCTGGAAGAAGTGAAGATTTTTTTTATATCAAGGTGAGATCACATCTTCTTAGATGATGTATAGTGTAAAATAATTCTCTAAATGAAAAATTACAACATTCAGTGGATAAAATGTTAATTCTGTTTACCACAAGGTAAGCCATAAACCAAGGTCAATGTGCCACAGAGAAAGATCAGTGGAGGACCAAGTGAACAGAGATGGGGAATCTGATGGGCAACTGCAACCAAAACTGCTGCTCATGTCAGGAAAAATGACTGAGAGGGTAAGCACAATTACATCTGATGATAAATATGTGGCAGGAGCTAGTTTAGCATAAAGACTTTTGGAAAATTTACCTTACTGTACACCTTTAAATCACGTCAATTAGCACATTTCATTTAAAGATGATATTCAAGTGTATAAAAGTTTCCTGGAGAGAAGTTCTCTTTTGATAGTTGTTGATAGGCAGGAAGTTAGTTCTCCTAAAAACTGTCTTTATTATTTGCTAATTAGCAAATGCAGCTATCTCAGTTTCACTTTCACTCAGCTTTCTCACTATCTGATCATAGACTGTACATATGTTGTGGATGTAGCTTCCAGGTCTGAAAAGTGAAGCCAGTGCGGTTATCTCTTAAAACTGCATTCTTCATGCAGCCAACAAGGGGTGACTCCACTAGTTTCAGCAAGCAGCAGAAGTCAATGAGAAAATGACTTTGTCGTTACCTTTTTCTAATGAACACATGGTCCTCCTCAAGAGTTTCATGTTATGTATGCGTTTAAAACAGAATGGTATTTATTTATAAATTATGGTTACTTTATTACTAAAACAGAAACTAAAGCAGAGTATGTTTTGGAGCTTGGTGACAAAACTACTAAATGATGTGCAGTTTCCTTTGATTCTCAGTCCACTTTCACCATCTTTCCTCTTCAGCTCTATCCTCATATCCAAAGATGATCCACAAATTGAAAATGATGGTTCCCAAAAACCTCAAAAACTTCAAAGCTACATTCACTTCTTTTATACAGCTTTAACCATCAGATACAGTCAGGCAAGCAACTTCCTCCAGCATTCAGCTAACTGGCTGCTAGCAGCTAAACTATAAAGACAGCATTGGGCCACAGCTTCTATTCATTGAATTCAGGTGTTTCATTTAGTCAGTCCCACTGTCACAGCTTTATAAAATCAAAGACCTAGCCGTGCAGTCTGCTTTTACAAACATTTGTGAAAGAATGGGCCATTCTAAAGAGCTCACTGAATTTGAACATTGTATTGTAATAGGATGTCACCACAGCAACAAGTCAATTTGCAAAATTTCTTAATTCCTACATATACTACAATTAACTACTGTATAAGTGGTATTATTACAAAGTGGGAGCATTTAGGAACTACAGCAACTGAGTCACAAAGTTGCAGACTGGGTGAAGTTACAGAGTGGGATTGCTCTTTTCTGACACAATAATTGCAGTTAAAGACCTCTACTGGCATTAACATCAGCACATGCAAGCTTTAAATCAGCAAGCCCACTGCCAACCATCGGATGAAGTGGTGTGAAGCATACTGCCACTGGACTCTGGAGCAGTGGAAACAAGTTCTGAACTGATAAATCAACCTTCTTTATCTGGACGTTTGATAGATGAGTCTTGGTTTGGCAAATAGTAGAACATTACCTGGCTGACTGCACTGTGCCAGTTGTAAAGTTTGATGGAGGAGGGATAATGCTATGGGGTTGTCTTCTGGGGGCCCCTGACTTGGGCAAGGTCCATAAAGGGATGGTTGGATGAGTTTGTCATGGAAGAACTTGACTGGCCTGTACAGACTCCTGACCTCAACCCCACCAAACATGTATGGGATGAAGTAGGATTGAGATTGTAAGCCAGGCCCTCTCGTCCAACATTAGTGTCTGACCCCACAAATGCTCTTCTTGGTGAATGGGCAAAAGTTCACTCAGACACACTCTACAATGTTGAAGAAAGCCTTTCCTAAAGAGTGTAAGCTGTTGTCATGTCATAAAAGTTGGTGGCTAATACATTTTTCCATATAGCATATAGATCACAGACTCTGGCTAGAGCCATTGTCATCAGTGGATTGTTAAGTCCAGTTTTAAAGCTTTGACTTCTGACTGCTTTCATATTGTTGGTTTTTAAACCAGACATCACAAATAAATCCTGGATCTCACTTTTGCAAAATCTGCAACACCAGAGGAAAAACAGAGAACCACTCTCTGCTGGCCATTATATTAAAAAAATATTCAAATTTAAGAACGTTTTGCACTGGCTTTAGTTTACAGTCCCAGAGGCTATATTCCTCTTTGATATACAGCCTATATGTTTTACTTTTAGCCTATAGCGAAAGAGTGAGCTCAGTTTTCTTACCAGAGTGTTCAAAGCAAACACAAATATTTCCTAAAATATCAAGAAACTAATTTTAAAGTAATGCATTTATATACTAATTGAGATCATGATTGTGTCTTTTTTCATACTCTTGTAAAATATAGCTTCACTATGCTTTGCTTAACTGGAACAGTTGCTATGGTTATCCTGACAACTATTAGGAAGTCATGCTGTGTAGCTAAAATAGACTTTGAACACCTCAGAGTGAAGTGGAAGCTAAAACATGCACAGTGGGTAGTTTAATAAGTAAAAACCACTCCTCATAACCTGCACTGGACTTTCCCAGATTATTAATCACACCCTCACACATTAATAACCACAGATGCCTTGATCTTTTCAGAGAAGTCATTTTTGTGCCAAGAATACCTAGCCAAAATGCATCTTCTTCTATAGGTCCTTATTCCTCAGGGGCGGGGCTTGGGTAGCTAGAGGAGGGGGGCTGGGGTTTAAGTAGCCAGAGCATAGACTGAGGGGAAATAAAGAGGAGAGAGACAAGGGCCAAAGAGAATTTGAGGAATAGAAAGAAAAAACAGGGAAGGGTATCTCAGCCATGAAGTCAGTGTGAAGGAATGCTGAGTTCACAAGCTTTACCTCTTACACTTCAGCAATAGCTCGTATTATTAATATCACTGAAAAGAGCTATTCATCTTCCCTCAGACAGCAAATGGAGGAGATATATGGGATGCAGAGGAAAGGGAAAGAGGACTGAAAGAAGGAAAGGTATGGCACTGCTTGTGACATTCTTGGACAGCCCAGATGGGGCATGTGGAGTATAAGTTCATCTTTGAAATGAGTTTTCTCTTTTTTGACAGTCCAGTGAATTTTACTTGCAACTACTGCTGTGTGGCTTTTAATTCTGCTGCCTTGTAGAGAAGCAATTCTGTATGCTTCAGTGGTTCTGTTTCTAATATGAAAAGACACAAGTGTAAAAAAAAAAAAAAAAACTCTCCCTTTCATTTATACAGACTTCCAGCATGTGACAATATTTATCTATGTAAAATCAGTCACTTATGATTTTTAAGTTTAGGAATGTGACTCGTCCTCAGCTATTTCTACTCTTATGAAAACGGACTTTTTGCTGTGATGTCAACTAAGATGAGCCACTGAATATAAATACAAAGGTATGGAAGAAGAGCCCTGACTGTGTGTCATTTCACTCTTCTAGACTTATGCTGAGAAGTCGTTGGTCCATTCGACTGCCTTCAAGTGCATAAATTCCACAAGGACTTCCTCCACAGAGACAGGCCACAACAGCCTGGACCACATCCTTTGTCCTCTGAAGAAAAGGAGTAGTCCAAATATTAGAAACAAGCAAGACACCTTAGGTTCTTATCTATATTATGTCGATTGTTGTTTAAAAATTGTTGTTTTACAAATATATTTTGCCTCAGTTGAATGAAAAATTAAACAAAAGCACCCAATGTGATCTCTTTTCCTCTCAGGGACTCTGTCTGACTCTGGACGTAACTCTATGTCTAGCCTTCCCACCCACAGCACCAGCGGCAGCCTAAGTGCTTCCACAGGCCCTGTCAGTCACAGAGATGGAAGCTCAGCTCCTGCAAATAGCCTCAACAAGGGAGCACAACCCAGTTTCCCTCCATGGGTCAACGGGAATAGCACTAACCCTGACTGTAGCTACAGGGTTGATTTAAACAGCAGCGGGTTAGTATCTAAGGCTAATGAGGATGCTGGCTCCCCACTCTCTGCAGATGAGCCAAGCTCTCTCTCTGAAAATGCAGGCGGGATTCGGTCCCCCATAACTACAGATGAGTCATTGATTGAACGTTTGGAACAAAGGCTGCTGGAGAGAGAAACTGAACTGCAGGAGCTGCAGGTACACAACTATCATGTACAAAAAAATAAATTAAAATAAACTGCATGGGCTCTTAATGAAGATGAACATGAATACTCCTCATTAATTAGGCCGTACATCTGTCTGACAAATTCTTCACTTTGTAACAGGTAAGTTTTGAGGAGAAGGAAACAGACACCTGCCAGCTGTTTGAGGAAAGACAAAGGTGTTGTGCTGAAGAGATGGAAGGGCTGAAGCTGCGATGCTCCACAAAACTACGCCAAGTATCCCAAGTGGCTGCAAAAACACATCAAGCCCTTCAGCTGCGGGTCAGCCAGCTCCAGGTCACCACCTTCCACCACCTCTTAATTTCCAATGACCATATTACACACAATACTTAATCACTTGAACAATGAAATCAAAACTTAATTCTTGTGTAGGCAGAGAAGGAAAGGCTTCAGAATGATGTCTCCAAGCTAACTCGAGAAAAGGAGCTTACTGAGCTCAGGCTAAAGGCTTACGAGGCAGAGAGCACGCAGCTAGCACCAACACTTGAGGAAACTCAATGGGAGGTGAGTCATGAGTTACATGTGTGATATATGGTAAGTTAGAAATTAAACCTTGTAGCATTAAAAAATAATGTAAAACAACCTGAAGGCAGGGCCAAGGTGGGATAACATCAATTCTTCCACCACCAGAGGAAAAAAACAACATTTTTGCATTATGTTTCCGTAGCTATACTATTTTGGGTCAGTCTCATCAGACACCTTACGAGAAGTTTTCTCCAAAGAAGCTCTGTTAAACAATACTTACTCTAACTGCCCAACACCAAACAGCTGACAATGTTATCAACCAGGTGCAGAACACAGAAAAGTATTTAAAAACTTAAGGCTCAGGTGAGGAAAAGAAAAGAAAAAGCTACAAGGAGTGGGGCAAAAAGAAAATAACTTTAGATAGTTTATTAGTCTAGTTATTAGTTGCATTTTATAACCTATTCTATTTTACAGTTAACCTTTGGCATGAGGTGAAAATGTGAAAGTGTTGTTTTCCATGCATACAGTCCTTCCTGGCAAAGGACTGTATTAAACTTCTTTTTTCATTCTTATTACATTAATTCAGCATTTCAGAGTCTTTGTTAATTTTTAAAGACTAAGTGCACAAAAATTAACAGTTTATTTCATAATAGAAAAAAGCTTTCTTAGGAGAAACACATCAAGATTAAAATAATATTAAGGGGGGGGTTCAATATTACTGTTGTATCTCAAAAAATAAATATTGTGGAAAAAACAATTTTTTCATAACTTAATTTTAAAAAATGAAACCTTCATATATTTATTGCATATAAAGTGAAATATTTCAAGCCTTTTCTGTTTTAATTTTGATGATTATGGCTTATACCTCATGTAGCTTCAGCTGTTCCCTTGTATTGTTCCCCAAGGGTTCGCCACAGCAGATTAATTCACATCAGTAGTTTGGCAGCGGTTTTATACTGGATGCTCTTCCAGATGCAACCCTCCAGGGTGAGAGGGGGTTGTGTCCCCACCTGGAATTAAACCAGGGACCTTTCACTTGTTAGGCGAATTTGTAAACTCCTACACTACAGGAACGCATATACTGCATGAAAATCAGAAATTCACTATCTCAGTTTTTTAGAATATAGATTTATAATACAGAAGTGTCCGACTTCTGAAAAGTCTGTTCATTCATACACTGAGTACTAGGTTGGGGATCCTTTATCGTGAATTACTGCAATAATGCAGTGTAACAGGGAGGCGATCAGCTTGTGGCACTGCTGAGGTATTATTGAAGACCACGTTACTTTGATAGCAGTCTTCAGCTCGTCTGCATTTTTTGGGTTGGGTGCTTCTCATCTTCCTCTTGACAATATACCATTGATTCTTTGTGAGGTTTAGGTCAGGTGAGTTGGCTGACCAATCAAGCACAGTAATATTATGGTCAGCAAACCATTTGGTAGTAGTTTTGGCAGGTGCTAAGTCCCGCTGGAAAAAAGATCAGCAGCTCCATAAAGCTTGTCAGCAGATGGAAGTATGAAGTGCTTTAAAATTTCCCAGTAAGCAGCTGCATTGACTTCAGACTTGATAAAACAAAGTGGTCCAGCCACCACCAATACCATCAGGCATGGAAATGCAAATCATTACAAACTATGGAAACTGAACATGGATTCTAGGACTCTCCACTGTTACTGAAGACTCAAGACCTTGACTCCCAAATGAATATTTACTTTAATCTGAAAAGAGGACCTTGGACTGCTGAGCAACAGTTCAGTTCTTTTTCTCTTTAGCCCAGGTAAAACTTGTCTGGTGTTGTCTCCACATCAGGAGCAGCTTGATATTAGGAGTGTGACAGTTGTATCTCCTTTCCTGAAGACATCTGAGTGTGGTGGCTCTTGATGCACTGACATAAGCTTCAGTCCACTCCCTGTGAAGCTCTCCCAAGTTCTTTAATTGACTTTTTGTATCACTGACCTTCTTACCCTCCTTGTGGAGAGTGTCGATTGATGATCATCAGTACAACTCCCAAGTCAGCAGTCTTACCCATGATTGTGTTTGGGTGTACTGAGCTACACTGAGAGATACATGATATTTATACTGTTTGAAGAATGATTTATTTAAATTTTAAATGAAATAATCTTAAACTTTGAAATACTGGATTTCTGACTTGACTCATGAGTTATAAACCATTATCATCAAACCTAAACAAAAAGAATTAAAATATTTTATTTTACATGCCATGAATATAGACTGTATGAAAGTTTGCCTTTTTTAATGAAATTACGAAAACATTAACTTTTTCACAATTTTCTAATTTTTTGAGGTGCACTAATATAACAGTATGAGGGTAACCAAGTGTTTATATTTCCTGTAACTGCCCATTTGAGTTCATATCACGGAGAATAATTCACCGTATCATCTTTATAATTATCTCTGTCCAAATGTAGGTTTGCCAAAAGACAGGAGAGATCTCACTGTTGAAGCAGCAACTAAGAGAGTGCCAAGCGGATATCAGCCACAAGCTAAATGAGATAGTCAGCCTCAGGGCATCACTGAAGGAAAGAACAGCAAAAATGGAGATTCTGGAGAAACAGAATAAAAACCATGAAGACAATCTTCACTCTCGCACCGTAGAGATTGAGGTTAGTCTATTGATAGCAATTCATACTATGATGGACTTGAAATATTGAAATTTGCATAAAATGATCACACAGTGTTCATATGATAATAGTTTGGAAGGATCCCTGCTGTCATGCACTACATTTGACTACAGCATACTGAGTAGAGTATTTTCAATATCCATGTTTTAGCAGGCTTAATTACAGCCTTAAAAATGAGCTTATTTGACACTTGTAACTAGAGCCTGTTATATCACTCAAGGAAGTCTTCTTAATTGCTGCCTTTGTCTAAATATTTTCTATTCATAATTCAGGTGTGCCAAAATGAGCTCCAGCGCAAAAAGAATGAGGCAGATTTTCTGAGAGAGAAAGTGGGCAAACTGGAGAAAGACATTCAAGGAATGAAACAGGATCTGGTCAGAGCCAAAGAGCAAAGGCTGCAGCACAGTTTGCTACTTGGAGCTCATTCCCAGTCTCAGCCTTTGGAAATCCAAGGTTCAGACTCCTCCAGCCAGGGCCAACAGGAGGAGAAGAGAGAACACATCTCCCCAGAATCCCTCCAAAGAGAAGTAGAGACACTTAAACAGCAGCTCAGGGAGGAGAAGAATGCTCAAGAGAGACTGGCCACCATCTTTGAACAGGAGAGGCAGACATGGAACAAGGAGAAAGACAGGGTTATAAAGTACCAGAAGCAGCTCCAGATCAACTACCTGCATATGCACAGGAAGAACCAGGACCTGGAGAGGATTCTAAAAGAGCTGACAGCTGAACTGGAAAGCCGAATAGAGCTAAGCATGGACACTGCATACAACTCAGGGTTACAAACTTATGATGATGTTATTGCCACAGAGATTTGAAGTAAAAGTGGTAAAGTGAAATTGCTTTGAGGTTCATGGGTGGGGTTTTTTTCAACCACATTAAATTACCTGTGTCAGTATCCCATGAAAACACAAATGGAGTTCATTCACATTTAATTAGTTTTTTGCAAGTTATTTCACAGAATACCTTTTGATGTTGAAACAGTTACTTTTTGTTTAAAAGTAAATATTAAATTATTTAATATTCAGATTTATATTTTATGTGTCTAACAGGATCACTTAATGTTCAACTCATGCAGGTCAGACAACAGCTGATTTATTTGTTTCAAGATTACCATCTGATCCCAGCACACAATAAGCATGGCACTTGCTTAACATCTGTCTCTCCCAGCATGATAAAATGACAGAGATATATCATCTATTGTGAGTGTAGGTTCCTTAATTTTAATTTGCCTCATTTATCCATGTCACTGTATGCTCCCTCACTGTCTATTCCTAATGAGATGTAGTTTTAAGCATTTTTTTATTAGTCATTTTTTCACAGTAATAAATTGTGGGTATTTGATATAGACACCGCAGTGTAAAGTAATCCACTGAAAAATACATGATGAAATCATATTAAGCTGCCATGCATTTTCAATTTGCTACAGAATAATGATAGGTCTATATGCAAACAGACAACAGTACCGTTGATATATTTCACTGAATTATTGGTGTGACAGAGGAGAATTCAAGGGATAGGGTGAGATGGAGGCAGTGTATCTGC
>VUQH01001071.1:0-10615 GCA_015106775.1 Etroplus canarensis
CTCTGCAAGTCTGTCACACACACACACACACACACACACACACACACACACACACACACACACACAGCAGAAGGGCGCTTCCAGATCAGAAACGGTGATAATTTTTTTTTTTTTTTTAAATCTAAGCGCTTGAAAATTTCCACGAGTTACAATGATTTTAATGTGCACAGACCTCCTGCATTAAGCATACACTGGGAGGCGTAGCTGCCAAGTAACAAGACGACGCAAAACACGACAAAGAAACGCACCAATAGAAATAAAATCTGGCTGCAACAGCAAATGAGTTTAATTCTACTGAGTGTCAGGGCTAAATCACAGTATTTTACTCTGTTTACAGTTCACAGTAAAGCAGTTGGAAAATGCCAGGCAGCGGACCAAACCCCCGTGAGGTATGAGGGGGAGCCTATCTTTCAATCTACCTATAAAAAAGAAAATATACCTTCGGCTGCTCCCTTGTATTCTCCACCAAGAGGTCGCCCCAGCGGATTAATCCACATCAGTAATTTTGCTGAGGTTTTACACCGGATGCCCATCCTGACGCAACCCTCCATGGTGAGAGGGGCTTGTGTCCCCACCTGGGATCGAACCAGGGATCTTTCGCTTTGTAAGGCGAATGCGCAAACCACTACAATACAGGGACACTATCTTTCATTCTATCTATACATTGCAAAAAATGGCCATAAAAATGGTCAAATGGCAACAGTAATAGACCGTAAAATCTTAAATAGCATATTACTATTGGAGATATTTCAAATTACCATAACTCAAGGAACAGTGCATAACTTCAACGTATTTTTTGCGGTGCCACTAATTTATTCAGTTCAATTCAATTCAGTTTTTTTTAATATAGCGCCAATCCACAACAAAAGTCGCCTCAAGGTGCTTTACAGTGTAAGGTTAAAGATCCTGCAGTGTTACACAGAAAACCCCAACAATCAGACCATCCCCTGTGAGCAAGCACTCGGCGACTGTGGGAAGGAAGAACCCCCTTTCAACGGGAAGAGACCTCTGGCAGAACCGGGCTCAGGAAGGGGGAGCCATCTGAGTCGACCGGTTGGGGTTGAGGGGTGAGAGAAGAGAGAAAGGAGAGCAACAGTGCAACCAGCTGCTTTCACTGCATGTAATTTTATATTTACAGTAACGCCCTGAGCAGGACAAAACTCCTTTTCCTAGAAAAAGAGGAGCTAGGCCTTCATATCCCCCTTATAAATTCCGCCTATGGGCCAACCCAATTTTGCCCCGACACAGATAAGATTGAAAATCTAGTCCCTTCCAGATTTTGCTACGGTCCACACACAAAAAACCGGTTGGACAGTAATAACAATATGCTGATGGTTTGGTTATTTTTGGATAATCAGAATTCCTTCTTTGGCAACTAGAAATAAGAGGAGCTAACATCAGGGCAGTGGCGCGTGACCCCTTCCCATTTCCTGTGTAAAAGTGTAGATAAGCTTCCTCGTGGCGGAGTTTGAGGAACTCGTCTGGTCACCTCGCGTCATTCCTCTGGGAAACATGAACATTCACAGAAAATTTCACGAGAATCTAGGGTTAAGTACAGCCAGACTGTTTTGTAATACAGCAAATGGCTGCACAGTGGTGGAAGCAGCATTAATATAGTGCCATTAAGCGCGGTAAAAATAGCTTTGGGAAGAAACTCGACAATAAGCTTAACATCCCACACATTTTCACACGCGACACCCAAAAAGGTTTCATACTTTTGCATACACCTAACGCTGAGCAGCCTTACAGTGCTATTTAGAGTCATGTTTGTGCATACTTAAAGAACATAAGTACAAAAGTCACTCTTATTTTACCTCTGCTTTGATCTCTGCTACCTCCCATCACTGCACTGAGATCATTTTGCATCCCTTTATAGTTTTCTCGTGTCTCTTTGTGACAGTTTTACATCCTCTTAAGGCCACTTTCTGTTTCCTTTGTGATTCATTTTACCTCTCTGTGTTGTTGTTTCTGTAATCGTGTGATTAACGCTATAAGAAACATAAAAACAGCCACTTCATGCATGGTCTTTTTGACCCCTTGTTGCCCTGGTAGGCTTTTAAAAGCTCATCCACAGAAAACAGCTACTGCTGGAGGAAATGAGCGTCATCACACTGCTCCATAAACTGATTCTGTGAAAAAAGGGATCGCTTCCTGCCTGTAAAGGCGTCATCACAAACCCAACCCCCCACCTTCAGCTTAAGCCATCTTAATTAGGCAGGAGTTGTAAAGTAACTCCTCCAGGGCTTCATCAAAAGCCAGCACTGGCGAAAGTTGAGATTTCGCTGATAAAAGTGTTACTTTCCTGCCTTTAAAAACTCTTTCAGCATCTCAGAGGACAGCTCCATTTTTTCCAAGATGAGACGCAGACTCCTTGTTTGAACCAATAATATTATGCCATGCATTCAGGTGAGACTGCTTCTCCACCCGCAGGAAGTTATGAATCACCAATAATTACCTTTGTCATCAGCATTATACTGCATCTACACGCTGACTGGTTGGTTTTTGTTCTCTTGGAAATACTCACAAAGTTGTGAAATCAGCATGTTTATGCATTTTATTTTAAATTTTACAGGAAAAAAAAAAAAACCTACAATCTTCTGATCTGTAGCTGAGGCTGTTTATCAGACAACAGGGTCAGAGGTCTGTGGGCACGCACCGTCATGATAACAGCAGATTTCTGTTACTCAGCAAACAGATATGTCTGCATACAAGGAAACCTCCCCTACCCAGCACGCCTCGCTTATGACTCACAGCTGCGGTATGTCACCTTGTGTGCTCATGCACTTTGAACCAGCAGCAGCTTTCAACTGGGAGTGAACAGCAGGAGACGCCTTGCAGGGCCATTGTGCAAATGCACAAAAAGAAAATTATGTGGATTCACACAAGTGCCACTCAACGTAAATTTTACACTTAAAAACTGATTTTCCTTTTTTTTTTTTTACCTAAAGTTACAATTTACTGGAACTTTTTGGACTGAAATAATAAGAGCCTAACCCCTTTTTTGCCTTTAGGCTGAACCTTCACTTTCCCTTCCTATAATCACCCTCCTTTTCTGTTCAAGAAAATGTAAAAACACTATGACGACTCTAATTTCCCCTAACTTCCTTTTACTTTTGCTTTCTGTAATCAGCCACATAATGTTAAAAACATTTTTAAAGTGAAGTCCTGTATCACATTAAAAAAAAGTTTTGAATTTATCTTAGCACCCTAACTGATTATGCATTTCTTATTCTTAATAATTATAAAACAGACCGAGCCTGTTAATTCCCACACTCTATAACTATAATTTTTGCTAGGTTGGGTCAAAACCAAGTTTAAATTTCTGACTGTTACCCACTATGCATTAAAGCAAATGAGGGGAAAACCTAATTTGAGGTAAGTTGAATTTAGCACCTGTAATAAAAACTCCTAATATGGGCAAGTCACATCTATGACAGCCCTATGATGCTCAAAGAAGACACTGTGATCTGCAGTGAGTGTAGGAAGTAGGTGGAAGAGAGCCTGGCAAGGTGGAGGTATGCACTGGAGAGAGGAGGAATGAAAGTCACTAGAAGCAAGACAGAAAGCATGTGTGTAAATGAGAGGGAGGCAGGTGGAATGGTGAAGATGCAAGGAGCAGACGTAGTGAAAGTGGATGATTTGAAATACCTGGGGTCAACCATCCAAAGCAACAGACAGGGCACAAGTGAGGTGAAGAAGAGCATGCAGGCAGGGTGGAGTGGATAGCAGCAAAAGTGAAAGGAAACATTTACAAGATGCATGGTTCAGAGACTGCGGCACTGACAGAAAGACAGGAGGTGGAGCTGAAGGTGGCAGAGTTGAAGATGCTGATATTTTCACTGGGAGTGACCAGGATGGACAGGATCAGAAATTAAAACATCTGACGGACAGCTCAGGTTGAGATGGTTTGGACGTGTGCAGAAGAGGGATAGTGGATATATTGGACAAAGGATGTTGAAGATGGAGCTGCCAGGCAGGAGGAGAAGAGGAAGACCACAGAGTAAGTCTGTGGATGTAATAAAGGAGGGAGTAAAGGAGGACATCCAGAGGGTTGGTATGATAGAAGAGGATGGAAGGAACTATCCAAGATGGAGGAAGACGATCCACTGTGGTGACCCCTAAAGGTACCAGCTGAAAGAAGAGGAAGAAAGAGAAGACAGACAGACTTTTCTGGTTTCAGACTTCAGACAGGATTTTGAAAACTAACCCCCACAGAGCCACCACTATTGGTTAGACAATAAGATCTGGCATCACAGTTAATCCCAAAGGTACTAACTAGGTTTAAGGTCAAAGCTCTCTGCAGGCCTGTAAAATTCCTCCAGCTTTTAGGGGTATGAGTAGCCATCCCAAAGTGTTGGGTACACAGTTTTTTGTATGGGATGGCACTTTCAAGGCTTGGCACACCCTCTGCCTTGTGACCACATACACACATTCAAGGAACGACAAGCTTAGAGCACGAGTTCCATCAACTACTGAACGCCAGTTCAGAATCATTCAAATTATAAGCTGTTCAGCTCAGATGGAGTTGCCATCTGAGCTGAATAAGACAAAAATATCAAATCATTTATGCCGGAACATTTGAGTTCCTACGCTGTTATGGCAAACCAGCCATCTCTAAAAAAAATAGCTCTTTGGTGAAACTGAAGGATATTAGTTAGAAGCACATTTTTCTCTAAAACAATGCTGGATTTCATTTGAATGAAGAGAACCAGATTTTGACCAAACTGTGCGTTTAGTCAGTTTGGAAACGCTTGAGTTTAGAATTCAATTCAAAGTTCTACAGAGAGGAGTCTACACAAACTAACCCATTATTGGCCGTAGACAATTAATTCCAGATCCAATCCCAACTGAACCTTACAGAGCACGTTCCAGTGCAGGACATGCAGCTTTTTCTCTGTATAAACACACTGACAATGTAAAACAGTAGAACCAGTTTGTCTGTCTCTAATGAGGTGAATAAACAAAATACCACCTCTCCTGTATTTGCCCTCTCCCTCTTTGCGCCTCCCCTTTTAATTGAAGCAGAGGCAAACCTGTTCCTCTGTAGTTTAGCAAAAATAACCAAAGTATGGAAAGTAAACGTTGCAAAAAGCATGGCAGATAAAGTGGCATTAATAAAAAAAAGAATCCGTCTTGTTCTGGTAACTTCGTTTCCACCTACACTAGACTGATTAATGGTATGTTTTTACTGCATGCAGGTATTACTGTGGTTTGTTTTAGGGTTTGGCACAATAACACTGTCACCACCACCCAACAGCATAGCAGTACACATGGACACACACACACACACACACACACACACACAGGTGTGCAGGGCTGGGTTTGCAGCCTACTTACGATGAGCTCCTCCCAAAGGCTCAGCGAAAAAAAGAAATGATAAAATGTCTCTGAGCTGTCATCTGTCAGATGGACAGAGGGAGACAGACAGGTGGAGCAACACAAAGACCTAGCAGGCCGTGCAGTGGAAAATACGCAGCCAGGCAGGCAGGCCTTGTTGAAGGCAGAACTGTCCTCATTGGACAAGCAATACCAGCACTTAGTTCAAAAGCTAAAAATTGTTTACATTTTCCTCATGAGTGACTTTCAGCGGTCATGTGACTTTAATCAGCTGAAGGTAGAATAAGCTGCGCAGAGCACTACAGAACTTCTACAGAACTGGACACAGTCCAAGACCTACAGTGGCAGCAGATGTAAAATACGGTTCTGTTTGCACAGCACTGGGCGGGTCCACGGATGTGGCAGCATGTTTGCCTGTGCAGTCATAAATTTCAGTCTGTAGATGGACATGCAGTAGATGAATAGTGGTATTTGCCATCTGCAGAGCCTTGATTCTATGTGGAGCATCCCATGGAAATTACAGACATGCAACACGCCTGAAAATCTACATATCAGAGAAAAATGTGTCTTTTTTTTTAAAAAAAAAAAAAAAAGGAGAATAAGCATGTGGTAAACCAGGCAGCTGATGGATGAAAAAGTGATTAATGGATGCCAAACTGTGAATGATGGAGTCAGCGTTCTCATTGGCCATTCCAGAGCAAACGTACGTGAATTTCATTATGTTTCACAGCGACACGAAGTTCACGCAGACTCATTGTGGAGCGGGCTCAGGAACGCAGTTTTTAGGCAACCATTCAGAAACCCTTATGATGCATTTAGGATTCCTTGAAAACCATTACGGAGCGGATAGAATGCAGAAAGTGTTTGGGTAACAGAAGGAAAATGCTATGAATTTGCGGCACGTTCCGAGGTATTTCTGACTTTCACGAGGTGAGGTATCGCCCCCGCCACACAACTGCTTCGTGAATATTGGTTCCACTTCACTGAGGGAAAAATCTGCTGAACTGGCTGCACGTGGTTATGAACGATTAAGATGCATTCATGAAGCAACTGCCACACTCTGCGACGCTGTTGTGACGATTTACAAAACCGGAATCCTGCGAGAAAGTTTCGGAAATTCCGAAAACCGCTGCCCTGACTTCCACAACAAGCCAAAGTCTTTGCAAAGCCCTGCAAATCATTACGACACTCGATGAATTTTTTCACAAATTACTTGCGACACGTTTGGGATTCATTACAAACCAAGTTCATGTTGATTCATAAACACTTGTGGTACTGGCGGTTAATCCACATCCTCAGAGAAACATAAACAACCCTACCTTTGGACTTGTCGAAGGTAACAACACATGCATATATTTTCACCAGCCATCCTATTACTTAATGATGGCCTACAGCAAAAGGCTAAGCAATGCATCAAAAGAAACCTTTTTAGACCACAGGTAATGGCATATGTTTGATTACATTATATACCTAAGGCATTGGCTGTTTACTATTATTATGATGAGTCATTAACAACCATTTAAGCCCCATAAAAACTATGTGTATATCTCTTAAAATTCTAGATTTCAATGTCATCTCAGATGGATTCAGAATATAAGTCAAGCAGTTCTATAAGTTTTGTAAAACAGCCTGGCTAAAGAAACTGAAGCAAAGCACAGGTACTGATTATCAGCTCAACCCTGATCAGTCCAAGTACTGGACTGAACCAAATTATACACCATTTAAAAACTAAGCTCCATTGTTCAGAAAGTATAAGTCAAGAACAGTTCCAAACAGACCATAGCGGTACCTCCCTCACCCAGGTAGTTTTTGCTACCCAAACTTAACCAGATGTTAACAAAACTTATTTTATCTGCCACCAGTTTAATGGCAAAGACAACCTTTCACCATACTGGGCCATCACATTAAATGATTAGTACCATAGCATGAAGACGATTCATGTTTGTAGTATCAACATCTATTGTCCTGTTCATGTCATACAGTTTTGTTTTGTTTTTTTAAACAGCCTGTAAATAAAGCTTGTCAACCCAACTCATCTTGTGATCACTGGGGATTTTTGGGAAAGCTGCAATATATCAAACCCACTAAACCTAAGTTTAGTGCTGTAAAGACTGGCAATCCTCTGTTTTCCATAGAATCAGTTTCTATTAGTGGTGGTAGCGTGGGTGCACGCATGCGTGTACATGCACATGCGGTGCACCCACGCTTACTTAAATGAAGTATTACCTTATAATACATCCACTTCATGACAATAAATAATGGAAAAAATCTGGCCGTCTCTCTAGTTTATGGACAGACTTCAATTGCTGAAATCTGCATCGTTGGGGAGCTCAGTGTAGCACCACGTGAACCAGCTCTCTACCTGCCGAATATTCTGCTTAGGGCAGCCCTCCAGCAGAACAAGGACTACTGCTGCCAGATGCAGTCTACAGCAGTGAAGTTGGGGTCCAAGACTTTGTGGACTTTCTGGAGAGGCAGCTGAATGATGTCGAGGACCACCACAACAGCAACCTGCTCAACAAGCGGGGGGGGGGGGGCTAAGACTTCATATAGCTCATCTGGCTCCCAATCCATCGTGACTGACAGGTTACTGTAACGTGTGAAATACAGAAGGAAAATATGTTTTCTTGTCACTGGTTGGCTGTACTGCAAAAACCCACTGAGAAGGTAAGGAGGCTCAGTAAAGTCATATCCCAGTCAACGCCCCTAGCTTTTCAACAACCCTAACCAAAGCTTAAAAAAAATTAAAGATGGTTTATACAGTATGTAATGATTTTTTAAAAACTGCCATTTATTCGTAGACCTGTGTCTACTAATGGTGTGTCCATTTAGGGTGTTGTGATGTTTGTTGTCTTTTTTAAAGAATGGATTTCCCTTATCCAGAATGAATTTCTCCAATGGGAGACAATAAAGTAATCTAATCTTATCTAATCAAATATAATGTCATCTAGATGGCAGAGGACCACATACGAACACGCATTTTATGAACCTTCAGCTGATGTCTTGTATTCTCCCCAAGGGGTCGCCACGGTGGATTAATTTGACAGAGGTTTTAAGCCGGGCGCCCTTCTCGACGGCTGACGCAAGGGGGCTTGTGTCCCCACCTGGAATCAAACCAGGGACCGTTCGCTTGTAAGGCGAAACTACTACGTCACAGGGACATGAACGCTCATTTTATAAACATTACAATTCAGTCCAATACGCTCAGGAGTAGTAATTCTTGGAAAAATGGGTTCTTGGATGGCAGAGTGCCCATAAAAGAACAAGCATGACCTTGAGCACAGTTTGGGTAAGGACCTATCAGGTGCTCACTGTGGGTAAGTTTAAGTTGGAGTAATCTGATCAATGCTCCAGGAGGAGTAGTGATTCTTGTGAACTGCAGATGGACACGACAGATGCTACACCGTGGAACTAGCTCATAGGACTCTCGGCTGGAGGTGCAACTAAGAATGAGTGGATTGTTCAGTCATAAAGCGATCATGAACGGAGTCGTTCGTTCAGAGAAAACACTGAAATGATTTGCACAACATACTTGAGTGACACACATGGACTTGACATTTGACATGGAGGCGGTGTGGAGGCTGGGTGGCGCATGAATGTGTATGACACTGACTTGCATGCCTAAGGCAAACCACTAACTCATCTTTATTCACCCAACAGCCAGTGCTGCATTTTTTAAATTATTAACCATGATCAGGTAGCTCTCGCTGCCTAACACTAATAATAAATTAACCATAATGGCAGTTGCCAGGTTTAGCTATTTATGAAATTATTAACAGTTACAAATTCTCCCCTTGCCTCTGGTGTTATAATCTGAAATTTATATGCTTCATGATTTGTTGATAACTATTGGGTACATATTTTAAACATTTGAGGCAGCCAGTTTAACTTAAGCAAAAATATCAGTTTCACACTGAAATTCATGAAACGACTTCAGCTCGACAGTAGAAGCAAAACCCATTGTCATTATAATCGTTTTTCACTCCACAGACTTACTGTGTGGGAAAATAAGGCGCTCGATGACAGACAGCAGTGTGGAAAAAATGTGCAAATGATCGAGATTTTCTTTCTTCGAACTCCCTCACTTTCTCATCTCCGAGTTCAGTTTCAAAACTAGAGCACCGACAAAAACAACAACATCATCAACTCTCCAAGCACTGCAACTCCCACCCGGCACCCACCCAGCCTGCGCCCACTCGGCCCTGCGACGAGGCTTAATGAGTAATAAGCACTGGGTGACCACAGTCTTGGAGTCAAGCCAACTTTCCCAGATGCCAAATTGAAGCCTGGAGGTACTGCATAATGCAAAACAACACTCATTAAAACTTGGAGTGAAAAAAACACAAGGAGCTATAAAATGCAAAAACGCACTAAGATGCATTCCAGGAGAAGCTCTGTAGCTGCTTCTAAATGATGCGGATGAATAATTAGGACTCTCAGGTGTCCATTAGCGGGAGAAATTACAAGATGTAGAAAATGGGCTCCAAAACACACTCATGACCTTCAAACCTAAACCATTTGGCCTGAACATTATGTTATGGAGGCGAATGTGAGCTTTGGAAAGGATGATGAAATGGAAGGAAATCAGCAGCAAGAGTGTGACATTTTGAGATGCGGAGTGTGAAGCGTTTAGACTTCAGTTAAATTATACAGTGTGTCAGTTTGTTGCTTATGCAAGTTAAGAATGGATTGTGCGATGGGATGAATAAAGTTACCCACAACACAGACCTGCATTATATAGCTGTGAGGGTGCCCAATTTGGTTTGAAAGCACCACCATATAGATGACTGCTAAAATCGTAACCGCACTAATTGTGCGCATTACACGTTTTTATTGATACCAACAGGCAACAAGTCCATCCATCCATCCATCCTGTTTAACCACTTTCTCAGGGTCAAAGCCAACCTGGAGGAGTTCATCCCAGCTGCCAGAGAGCAAAAGGCAGGGTACACCCTGGACAGGTTGCCAGTCTATTGAAGGGCCAACGGAGATAGGCAATCAATAATACCTGGGGTTGATTTACAATCGACCAATTAATTGTCTTCAGGAGACAGACATCCTCTTTATAATAAAAATGTACCTTCGGCTGCTCCCTTGTATTCTCCCCAAGGGGTCACCACGGCAGATTAATCCACATTGGTAATTTGGCAGATGATTTACGCCAGATGCCCTTCCTGACACAACCCTCCATGGCAAGAGGGGCTTGTGTCCCCACCTGGAATCGAACCAGGGCCCTTTCGCTGGTAAGGCGAATGTGCAAACCACTATGCTACAGGGG
>VUQH01001071.1:10635-22626 GCA_015106775.1 Etroplus canarensis
TAAAACTTTCCTTTTTCGTCAAAACTATAATTAGGGCTGGATCTGGTCACCCTGAACTGTCCATTAGTTATGCTGCTGCGGGACTTCCCATGATGCTCTGAGCATTTCTCCTCCGCTGCCCATGTGTTTATATGTCACTACTGCATGGCAAGAAAACTGCTCTCCTTTGTTCTCTTGTCTTTCCCCTCACCCCACAACCAGCAGAGGCAGATGGCTGCCCCTCATCGAGCCTGGTCCTGCTGAAGGTTAGCGTTCTTCCTTCCCACTGTTGTCAAGTGTTTGCTTACAGGGGATCACCTGACTGTTGGAGTTTTCGTTCTAAAGTTGTGGGGTCTTCAGGTAAATAAAACTGAATTGACCTGAATTAATTTGTGTACTAAAGATATAAGTTTGGGGGAAACTGCATTCTTATTTGCAGGAACATGTGCATGGGGTGCATGGGATGGTGCAACTGGATCCACTATAAATGCCATTGGACTACAGTATTATTAACCTTATAATGGCCACACCATTGGATGACAGCATGTAACTCTGAAAAAGACCTATTTTAGTCAAGCATTTCAATAAATTTACTTAACGTTTCTAATTAAGCTACTTTTTAAGCTCAATACTAATAATATTCTATATTTATATAAAGCTTCCAGTACAGACTTCAGAATATAAAACTACAAATATTCTATGCTGCATTATTAGAACTAAAGCTACCTTGCAGTATATTAATTAAAATCATCTCCAGCTGCAACATTAAAGTGACATAAACATTAATGAATCAACATTTATGATCCAATAATTCAATGTGGGTACATTAGTGATATTACAATGCTAAAACTTTTGCACTTTTACTAAGGAGTATAAATACTTCCTTCACCATTTTCAGTGTTTTCTGCACTGAATGTATTTCCGATCATATTCCCTCCCCAGTCTGTGGTCCTGTGGCACCCAACTTAAAAACTCCTGGTGCGCCCCTGCTCCTTTCCGTTCCTGTTAGTGATGAGGACCCGTTCTCAAATATGATGGGTAGAGCCAACGGGCTATTTGCTTAGCCAAGCGTTAAAACTACAAACAGGTGACTAGTCACACACAGACCTGAAACCTGTGGCGATGCAGAGCAAGAGAATGACTGCTCTGTGTGAAAGTGCTGTTTACGTTGGTGCTCCGTTCTTCAGCGTTGCTGCAGTGTGCGCAACAGTGTCATTACGACAGACAGGTTCAATGCGTCCGTGAGTTATGAACAGCTCAACAGCAGAAAGTGATTCTCTGGAAAGTCAGCCGACATTAAAGAGCAGCGTGACATAATGTGAGAGAAATTACAAACAAAACGGAGAAAACTGATATTTGAGTTATGTAATGCCACCGAGATATGGAAATCACCGCAAACATCTCAGAGACATGTTCATTCACAACATGAAGTGTTGACAACATTTTAAAGTTAGCAAATAGGCGTGTGTGTGTGTGTGTGTGTGTGTGTGTGTGTGTGTGTGTGTGTGTGTGTGTGTGTGTGTGTGTTTGGCTCGTCCTTCAAGGCTCACACCCTCATTCCTAACATACCTGCCATCTCCAGCCTTCTACTTTCACATGACTCACGGTGACCTTGCAGTTCACGATAAAGTGACACTTTCATTTGTGCCCGCAGTTAAATTAAACCACACAATGCTACCTGGGACAAGCCCCATGCCAACATGAGCTACTTTAAAAATGACTTCACTGTTATTTCTACGCTGACTCCTTCTAAAATTAGCCGTTTACGTATAGGGTTGTGAAACTTCAGGCCTCAAGCCTTTCGTTTTCCACATTACGCCACACAACTCAAAATTTGCTCACTTTTATGGCTCCATTCAGCATGAATGCCCTCGCCGGACACTTTATTAGATACACCTTGCTGTTACTGCGTGGGATCCCCTTTTGCTTTTGGAACTTCCTTAACTCTTCATGGCACAGATTCAACAAGGTGCTGGAAACGTTGCTCAGAGGTTTCGGCCCATATCGACGCAGTACAGTAGCATCACACCGCAGATTTGTCGGCTGCACGTCTATGATGGAAATGTCCCATTCCACCACATCCCAGAGGTGCTGTAATGGATTGAGCTCTGGTGACCGGAGACCATTTGAATACAGTACTGGTTTCGTCAACATCGACATATTTAAGAAACTAGTTTGAGATGATTTGAGCTTTGAGCTATGGTGCATTGCCCTGCCAACGCTCAAGAAGGCTGTGGTGTTTAAACAACGCTCATTTGGTGCTAAGGGACCCAAAGCGTGCCAAGAAATTATTCCCCACTACATTACACCAACAGCCTGAACTGTTGATACAAGCTGGGATGGAGCCATGCTTTTATGATGTTTGTGCCAAATTCTGACAATAACATTTGAACGTCGCAGCAGAAATCAAGACTCACCAGAACAGGAAACATTGTTTCCTATCTTGTATTGACCAATTTTGGTGGGCCAATGCAAACCGTGGCCCCACTTTCATGTTCTTAGGTGACAGGAGTGGCACCCGGTGTGGTGGTCTGCAGCTGCAGCCCAGCTGCTTCAGGGTCGTGCATTCAGAGATGCTCTTCTGGTTTTGTAATGAGCGGTTATTTGAGTTACTCTTGTCTTCTTATCAGCCTGACCTCTGACCTCTGGCATCAACGAGGCATTTTCTCCCCAAGAAATGCCGTTCACTGGATGCTTTCTTCTTTTCGTACCCTATTCTGGTTATGCAGAAAATCCCAGCACATCAGCGTTTGCTGAACTAATCGGCCCAGCCTGTCCGGCACCAACAGCCACGCCACGTTCAGTCACTTAAATCCCCTTTTTTCCCCCCTCATTCTGCTGCTCAGTTTGAACTTCAGCAGGTCGTCTTGACCACGTCTGAATGCCCAAATGCACTGAGTCACTGTCATGTGATTGGCTGATTAAATATTAGTGTTGAGCAGTTGAACAAGTGTACTTAATAAAGCGGCTGGTGAGCGTATATCCCAGTGTAATCATCAGCCCAAACAACTGACAACTACATTACAAAGCATGTGGGGTTCCTTCAGGGCTTTACACACCGCTTGTACTGCCTGTGCACCAGGGAGTTCATCGCTGACACGTACATGTTACTTTCACTTCGTGTTTGAAGTGGGAAATAAATGCGTCCTCTCTGGACCGCCTCACAATTAGAACTACAGAGGGCGGACATCTCGACGGTAAATGCCGTTATTAAAAAATTAATAGTTTTTGACATTATAACAGAGAGCACAGAGACTAATTAACCACATAGAGATGCTTTTTTTAGGGGATTTATGAAAAAATTCTTTTCTCCATTGTGTTAATGATTGATAGGCACCAGATGCCACTTTGGGGTGTTCCTCATACCAGACAGCTTGACATTTGATTTTAATAGAAATGAATGTATTACACAATAGATAGTTTGTTCTGAACCTGGGGGCAGCAGAAGCTAAATAATTACACTCATTTATGGAGCCAAGTATGCATTCCTCAGACATTCCAAACAAGACGTAGATAAGAACGCAAAAGACAGCAATGACAATGCCACACCCACCACCAATATATTTTAGTTATTTTACGTGGTTACAGGGCTGACACTTGCAGCGTTCAATCCATACATTATTTTTTGCAGCCCCCCCCGAACGAGTGCTTCATTTTGACAATTCGGGTTCCTTTAGGAAAATGGGGAAAGAGTGCTAAAGCTAATTATTACTGCTTCACACACGGAGCAAATGTGATGGCTTTTAAAGCTAAGCTATTTAATGCACGTCTCAGTCAGGCTGCAGGACATGTGCAATCACTTCTGCAAACAAGAAGGGAACAGAAGTGAAGCTTTAGGAAGAACGACGGCAAACACAAGAGAGGCTTTGCTCCTTTGGATAACATCTTGACAGCTGACAGACAGACAGACGGACAACACCCTGAACAAAAACTCATCACAGCCATGGGAGAGTACCACAACATGGCAATACAGCTTCTTTTAGTCAACGTGAGAAGTGCATTCACTGACTTGTGCACCGGTGCGACCCCGCTAAATAAATTCTTCGCCCCGTGCATGATGACGTATCTTGACTGTAAATGTCGCCATGTGGATTTATAAATTGCTCGATTTAGTGAATCGCCTTTTCCCCAAAACGCAGCGAACGCTAGAATGGGTTTTCATGCATCTGTCTCTATCTGAATTTCAATTTACATCAGCACACGCGTCCTCGCTGAGAAGATGTCACAACCTGTCCCCACAGTTTTGACATCGAGCGTGTTTATTTGCAATGAGATCATCGTTCTTACTTTTATAACATAGCTAAAAGTTAAGGTAATGGCGGTTTCGGTGATTGGGATACGCACACACGAAGGCATGTATCCACAGGTGAGAAGCAAGTTTCTTAAAACCAATGACATCATTGCAATCTTCTTGAATTCTCCCACACATACACACCCAGCTTAGCAAAAGTGGGGATCATCTACGAGATTCTTTAAGACATATTTCATGTCACAGGCCTTAGTCAGACCTCTTGGGGGTTTTTTAGTTGGGTCCGGTCTTTCTGGTCGTGAAAGTTCTCAGACCACATGTGCAAGTGTCTCACAACTCTGATGTGAAAAAAAAAATCAATTTCTTGTTTAATTTAATCTGTTATCACTTGGTGCCATAAAGTTCTGTTTCAGTCCATTTTGTCATGTACAGTAATGCAAATGTTGCCTGAGCGCTTTTGTATTTAGTGTTAGAACATGCTGGGGAGAAACTAAATATATGCTTACTAATCCAAGATTCAAGAATTTCCCAAATAGGGGACTGGGCTGCTCACTTGTATTCTCCACCAGCAGGTCACCATAGTGAATTATTCCACATTGGTCATTTGGCAGAGGTTTTTTTTTTTTTTTAACCCCAGATGCCCTTCCTGACACAACCCTCCATAGTGAGAGGGGTTTGTGTCCCCACCTGGAATCGAACCAGGGATTGTTCGCTTGTAAGTGGAATGTGTAAACCACCACACTTTGGGGAAAATTCCCAAATATGAGATAAACAAAGTTTTTATGATCTTGTACAGTTTGCCTAATATTTTTTGTTTGACAGCTTGAAAAACCAGATTTTTGTTTTTCACCAAGGAAAATAAAATAAACAGTATGGAACACAAAGTATGATATTATCATTCAACATATGGTAGAGTACAAGCATTAAGTCTCATAGTACTTCAGTAAATGTATTATGTTGCATTCTGATAGTCCCATCCATGATCTCATGCAAAGGTGTTGGGGAAGTCCAATGGCATTGGTGGTCGGGGGGCACCACGAGGGACCATATTTCAGGGGACCAGTGGAACCCAGTCCCCTTCATTGGAAGGTCCCTGCAACCAAACACTTCAAGGATGAGGATGAAGCATCTAGTTTGGTAAATGCACATAAAGTTTCCCCTACTGATGTCCCACACAAGGCTAATCCAGACTGAAGCATAACCCGATTCTAATCATGAAGCTAAAGCCAAATCTAAAACCTTAAACACCACTCCAAATATATGAAAGCAAGAAAACCTATTTTCATTTTACTGTGAACCCACATGCACAAAGTAATGATCAGTCAGTTCTGTTGTTTTTTCATACTGAGGTTAGTAAGTGTGAAGTGACAATCCTGCCTGTGACTCCCAGCGTTTCTATTTCTTTTTTTTTTTTTTTGCACCAATCATGTAAAAGCCACAAGAATTTCCCTCTGGATTAATAAAAGTTCTTATCTTATCTTAAAATCACTTTTGTTAGGTTTAGGAACTAAGAAGAACTTTATTAGTTAAAGGAAAATATCAAGGTCTGGGTTTAAATACAACCGCTAAGCTTTGCTTTCTAGCTCACCATGGTAACGCCGCACCGCTTTCACTAGAGAAAATGCACATTATTCCTGACATGACAGTTTGTGTCCATGAACACAGACAAACAGACTGATTTTGCTGCGACTATTTCACAAACTGCTGTGAGACTGAGGCTGAAATTTACCTTTGTGTTAAACTAGCAAAGCTGTGACAGCAAGAGTGCAGTGGGTTGCAGGGTTGATAGCGTGTTAGCGCAGACAGGTTTGCTCACTCGTAGTTAACTGGCTAGAGAAAGTGAAACCAGAGGTGCAGTGATTTTTCTGTTGAAGCCTTTTCCGTTACGTAATGTGGGTAACCTCTTTGTGATGGAGGTCTAGTGTTGTGGGTAGTAGGCAACTGCAACCAATAACATTGTCAGCATGTAGCCAAAGCTACTGTAAACTGCATGCTGACAGGCTGACTTAGTTACCCTAATCCAAGGCCTGGATAAGCTCCTCTATAGCAGGTATCCAAATGTCGTGCACCAGCATTTGCAGTGAATCAAATAATCTGTCAGCTCATGTGAAATATATAATGCAAATTCTTGATTTCATGAATGCCACAGCAACACTGTGAAGCAGCAATGAGAGTCCCATAGCCTGAGTCGCAACACTAGCACCCTTTGATGTTTTTTGATGCCTTTAGTAACTTCTAATTCAGTGAAATGATGGGCAGTTCAGTAGAGAAGAAAAACATGGAGAACCTCAGTGTTTGTCAGTGGGTTAACAATCAAGCTGGACAGCTACACAACTCCATTCGCCAAATAGCCCGTGGCCAGAATACAGGCAACCGTGTTTTCAAAATACAAATGAAGAAAGCATTTCCATAACAAGGGTTTCCCTCAGCCTCGCAATACGTCATTCACTTTCATATGCGAGGCCAGTCGGAAACACTGATGGGTTTTTAACATATCCCTACTTTCCTGCAAGCAGCTGAAATACTGGTGAGGAAAGAGAGACAGAAACAAGAACGGGAGAAAGAGAGTCGAGTGGGTGTGTGCTGATCAAAACTGTGAAAGAGACCAGTTGTTTTTTCTCGTTGGTCTGGTTGGTTAACTGCCTGGGCTGGAGTCAAGTGAAAGAATGCAGTCCCCATTAAAACACATTAAAGAGAGAGAGAGAGAGAATGGGTGTGTGAGAGAGAGATGTTGGACACAGATAAACAGATTTAATTTGCTGTGCATGATCGAGCAAACTCTCAACTTTTCCTTTTGAAACATTGATCAAACAGAAAGAAAGTGGAGTGAAGAGATCAACAGAGTACAGGTGAACGCAGAAGATGAGAAAAGGTGACAAACCCAGAGTCGCCTATGCAATGACTAATGCCTTGCTTGGTGCGTTGGGTCAGTCATTGCCATGGTCCAACCTTTTTATAAACAGGTAGGTAGTTTGAGGTGTCTAGATAAAAAGTATGGAGCTCACAGAGCTCAAGAAAAGAAAAAAGCCCCAAAACGTGTACCTTTCAGCTGCTCCCTTGTATTCTCCACCACGGGATTAATCCGCATTGGTAATTTGGGAAAGGTTTTACGCCGGATGCCCTTCCTGACACAACCCTCCATGGTGAGAGGGGCTTGTCTCTCCACCTGGGATCGAACCAGGGACTGTTCCCTTGTAAGGCGAATGCGCAAACCACTACACTGAAAGCCCCAAAACATATGCTATACTACTGCTACTGCTCGAACTGAAAAAGAATTAAAAGTACCATTTAAAAATGCTAATTATAAATATATTATGCAAGTTATATTGTATAAAACATAAAATAAAATTACCCCCCTCAGAATCCTCAAATTCTGGTGTACAAGAAAACCCAAGCTGTTACTTACAGAGTGACTGAAACTAAAATTTAAAAGAGAGAAAATGAAAAGAAGGAGAAGAAAGACAAAAAAGGAGATAGAATGAAAGACAAAATGAAAGGTAGACAGACACTAAAGTACTACACTTAAGATAGTCAGAGATGTCAGCAGCTAACAATAGTTTCAGCATTCCTCAGCCCAGAAACCACTTACTGTAAAAGCGTGTGACCGACTGCGGTTTGCTTCAGAAGCCGATGAGAAAATAGCACCAGACACAACATCTGGGCTCGATTTTAGCTTGCTAACTCTTCCGTGCGAGGCTGGCAGTTTCTACATTTTGCAAAGTGTGTGAGAAAACATGCGGTGAAGCCCCAAACAGAGAAATGTAACGTTTGAACGCATCTGCTTGGAGTCTCCGTATAAAGTGGCAGACATGCTGTACTGCGAACACCACTGTTCCAGAAGTCAACTGTTAAGGCTGCAAATATGGCTACATAATCAATCAGCTACCTAAAAACAAAGCACACTGGAGGGAAACTCTTACCATTTTTGGCTCTACTGGAAGTAATAAACCATAACAAACTGGCGTATTATGCAACCTTACAAAATTTTTCAATTACTGCCATCAGTTTCCTACAATATTTAACCCAGCCACGGGGCCCACATGCCAGTGTACTCTTACAGCAAGTCCCAGGGCCAGATAAATAGGGATTGTTGAGCCAGGAAGGGAATCTGGTGTAAAATCTTTGTCAAATCAAATATCCAGATCAGTAATATAAGTTCCATACCAGATCAGTCGAAGCCCAGGTTCTTTGAGAGTGCTGATGGAGAAGTATAGAGAAGGTCAGAAGAAGCTGGACGGTGTCTTTGTGGAGCTAGAGAAAGCGTGTGCCAAGGTGCCAAGAGAGGAAGTATAATATAGGAGGAAGTCAGGAGTGGCAGAGAAGTATGTGAGGGTGGTGCAGGACATGTATGAGGACAGTGGTGAGGTGTGAAGAAGGAAGGACAGAGGAATTCAAGAAGGAGGGGTGGGATTAGATTACATCAGGGATCCACTCTGAGCACCTTCTTGTTTGCAGTGGTGGTGGAGGACAGGTTGACAGATGAAGTCAGGCACGTGTCTCCATGGACTATGATGTTCAGAGATGACACTGTGATCTGTAGCGAGAGTAGGAAGGAGGTGGAAGAGAAGCATGGAGAGGTGGAGGTATGCACTGGAGAGAAGAGGAATGAAAGTTAGTAGATGTGAGACAGAACGCATGTGTGTGAATGAGAGGGAGGCAGGGGGAATGGAGAAGATGCAAGGAGTAGAGGTGGCAAAGGTGAGGAAGTTGAAATAATTAGGGTCAACCAATAAAGCAATGGACAGAGCACAAGACAAATGAAGAAGAGAGTGGGCCTGTTGAGTTCCATCTTGAAACTGCCATAGTTCCCACTACAGTAGGTGTCTCAAGGGCCATTTTGCAATCACAACACACACGGTCAGCATTTTGGATGATAATCAGTTGCCCAGCTTGCTTTTCCACGCAATCACATGCAGGATGTACCAACAGCAGGGCTACAGACTCACTAATGAACAGTGCGGTTTGATGAGGTGCCGTATTGTTATGATGGTTGTCACTGATTAACTGTTATGCAACAATGTGGCTGCACGTGGAGCTGGTAAAAGTGGCAACATTGCCCTCCACCCAGCTGAAATAAAGATAACACATTGGCTCTGCCGCTGTCTTATCGGAGTGCAGAGTACAGTCAGACTCGCCCCTTGTCTGAGTGCACTCAGAGGAAACGCAAAACATTTTTTATACTGATATTATCAGTATTAAAAAAAACGGGAATCTTATTGTCAGGCGCTGCCACAAGCTTGGGCTTGTTAATGGCAATTTAAAGTCACGGCCTGTGGAAACAATCACAAGGCAGTATAATAGTTACATTGCCATGGTACTTCACAGCATTCCATGCTGTACCAAGAGTACACCAGCATTAATTTATGAAACCACTCTTAACTCCATAAGTTTGTAGACGCACACTGCATACAGCAGGCATGTGAAAGTTAAGCATGCCATTCCAAAACCCCACACAGCATCGGCTCCTCCAGCTTAGACTCCTGAAAGGAAAACAGTTTCCACACGATTTTCCAGCTCCTCCTGAAGGAGCCGAATAACGCTGAGGCCGAGGCCCTGGGCATGACAGTCAAGTTATTCCGCGCCGCAGTGTGAAATGTAGCTCCAGAGTTAGAACGAGCCTCGTATAATTGCACGCCGTTTCATTAACTTCAAGTTCCTACCTCACGCAATGAACGACACAGACTGGCCCGTCCGCACACTTTTGGCCACGTAGCTTTAAGGTTACACTGGCTTCATGAGCTGCTTGTATGACAGGATGCTGCACAAATACACCAGGTGGTCCTTTACAGCTTACTCCATTTAAGTTAAAAAAAAAAAAGACTTCAACACTAACATTAAGATTCAAAACACTTCGTATTGACTTAAAAATGATCAGTTACCAAAGTCTCTGTGTTGCTTGGATGTTTCTCCACAGTACTGATGCCAAAAGCTGAAGGGCCAGCTCACGTTTGGAGCACTGGCTCAGGTGTTAGAACCTACAGTCACCAGCATGGCACAGTTAGGCAGGCTGCAGCTCACATGGGGTCACATCAGAAGGCTGGGAACAGCTGATTTATGGTGATATTATCATCTGCTAAGTGACCTTGCATAACAACAGTAGCTTTAATCACCCTTTATTGTCCTTGGGTCTCCACACTGATTGACTATTATCATACTTTATGGCACCTTCTGTCTTTTTACATCTAAAAAAATAATACTCTTTTTAAGTTTTAAACATTAGATCATCCATGTAGGGTTTTTAGACAATACTTTGGCTGCTTTGGTCAACTCTAACGAACGTGTAGAGCTTGCTGGATGGTCGACACTCCCTTCCCACAGGTTTGATCTGAAGTATTTTGTGCGCCTCCCTGCAGCAGCTGGGTTCTCTGTTCAGCTCCATCTGAGAGCCGAGCAGATAACCCCAGAGCTCCGGTTTAAGGGAAGCAGGCGGGAGCTCTCTGAAGTGAAAGCGGGCGCGTTTCTGCGCCGGAACCAAAACCAGGCGCAGAAACGCGCAAAAAGCGAACCCAGCAAGTGTTCTTGGTAAATGATCAGCCTCTTACCTGTCAGTGGTCCTCTCTGCGGTGCTCTGATGCCGACTGACAGCCTGCTGATTCTGGCTGACAGGAGTTTCCTTGTGGGTGGGGCCACAGCTACACCTGGAGCGCACCGGGGCGTGCGTAATGACGCACGCACAGTGATTGCGGCTGTACCTGATCGCCCGGGAAGGCAGGAGGGGAGCAGTAAGCCTGGTAAAAGTTGCATTCTCTGGCAGAAATCCACTAGAAAAAAAATTTTTTTTAAAGGCGTGTGAAGGCGCTCACTCTATGGTTTGGGCACCATTTTTGGAGATCCAGTGTATCACTCTCACCACCAGGCAGCTATTGCAGCTATTCCAGGAATGTTTGCTGCCCCAGAGCCTTTTTGGGTTCTGTGTTGTTCCTCTCATGACATTAGAGCTTTTCATCGTAATCTACCCATCTGACAAAATAGATTTGGGTGAAAAATATACATTAGTCCATTGTTTTATATTTATACTATGAATAAATCCTTCACTTCCTTCACTCAGACAAAAAAAGACCTAAAACCTAAGTCAGCTTCAGTTTTTCTTCTCTCTTTCTCAGTAATGTAGGAAAAAAATGGCCCAAATGGTCATTGTTTTCTCCAGGTGAGCGTTTAACCTGATTCATGTAACAAACCTGTGTGCAACAACGAACAGATGTAGATCCCTGTGCCAGCAGACAGCAGTGGCTGTTTCAGGCGGCTCCTATAGGAGTTTTTCACCAGGATATGTCCGTTGATGCTCACATTAAACAAATACGTAGGAATGCCTTTTTTCTCCTTCACAACATCACCCAAGACTTCATACTTATATTCACTGTTCTGAATATCTAACTGTTTAACACTGTATATCTGGATATATTTATATTGTATTTCATATTAGTACTTAATGTATACTTAACAGAGTGTATGCAACACAAGTATCTCCCCCCCGAGGATTAATAAAGTATTCTGATTCTGATTCTTGAAATCTCAGAGTGATGCTGAAAAACTAGTTCATGCAGTTACCACTTCTAGGCTTGATTAATTCATTGCTATCTGGCTGTTCTAAAAGCTCCCTAGAAAGCCTTCAGTTGATCCAAATGCAGTGAGAGTACTGACAGGGACTAGAAAGAGAGATCATATTATCCACTCTGCGTTCCTCCTGCCTCTTGAAATGTGTGTTCACCACAGCCATTTCCATCCTTTTCACCAAGTCCAGTACCATCTGTCCCTCCACAATC
>VUQH01001076.1:0-19136 GCA_015106775.1 Etroplus canarensis
GCCCTGAGTTCTGGCTACCTGTTTTAAACCACTCCACTTACGTTGCCTGTAAATAAACCTTCTTAAATCTGCCTCCAGCATCCCGGGTCTGTTCTGTTCACTGGGGGACCATGACACAACAGCTATGGAATCACCACCTACTGACCAATCAGATCTCCAGAAAATAGCGTCACCAATCCTGGAAGAGCCCTCAGATCTCTGTGCGCATAGTGGAGGGGTTTAAAGTTTTTTTAATGACACCAAAAGTTATTGAGCATCAGTAATAAATACAGAATCTCAGAGAAACTTAATTGATTTTATTCCTGTTTATTGTTCTATAAGCCTTAATATATGAGCCTAAAACAGGGCACCAATTTTACCTCTTCGGAATTGTAGTCTAAATCAAATTTGCATATAGATTAAACCTACTTCAGAATTTCATTAAAATGTTTGCTTTTTATTTGTTCTCATATCTTTAACCAGCACAGAGCTACAGCTGAAATACAAACTAAAACTGCCTCACACATCTAAACATTAATTTAATAGAATAATGGCTGTAATGTGTGAGGTTCTCTTGTCTCTTAATGTCAGAGCTATGATACTTTAATACACAGTCAGAATTTTTGCTGACGTTCCTTACTGGTTCAAGTAGGCTGAACTTTATTAATACAGTAGATCTTTTCCAGCGCTTAAATCTTGCACTCATTCATATGGAACATATAGTACTTTGATGCTAAAGTACTGTATGGTGTTTTACCTGTTACAGACACTTTTTACCACTGTTTCATCTGTGGAAACTGTTCATTTTAGCCTGTCTGTATTTCTGCTTCATATTTTTCCAATTATAGTTTCATTTTCTTTTCTAAAATCAGCCACTCTGCCAGTAGACTTATCCATGCTTCTGGTTTGTCAGATGCTGCCAGTCCCACCCCTTTCATGTGAATGGACTTGCAGCTGGATTGATAAGCCCTGGGTTAACTTATCGAGTTGACCACCTTCGTTTCACCACTCATCTGGATTGTCAGTGTTAGGTTAAATGGAAAGAAATCTTGGGTATATTGAACTTGCTTTGTAGTACAGGGCTCTGATTGGTTGAAAAGTTGGCTTGAACAGAAAGGGAAGAACAGAGTTTTACCACAAAGAGGAGGAAGCTTGACAAAAATAAATGAGTGATCAAAAAAGCATTTATAAAGGCACAAACATTGACTGCTGTGGATAGTTTTCCTTACTTTGGGACTGTTTCAGTTCATGACAGAAAAATTATTTGCATATTAGCCCTCTGCATGGAGTTGAGGACCAGCAACAGCACAAACACGCTTGCTCCACACATTTTTGACACTGCCGCCTGGTGACTACTACTTGTAGACATGTCTTCAGAGTTCTGAAAGACACATGTGGACTGCCAGTGCACTACCATACATGGAGAGCATCAAAGAGCTGCTAGCGTGACTGTGCAGTTGACTGTAGGGGTGGTTTTGTGTACAGTTCCAAGCCTCATCTGATGCAGTTGTGATAGGAGTTTGTTTTGTATGATCAACAACATCAAGTGTCTGGCTAGGTATCCGCTTTTCCTTTAAATCTCTGTTTTGGCTTCCAGAACCCTGCTCTGTGTGGTCTTGGTTTTACATGCAAGTTATGCCATTTATCCATTTTGATTAGTTGTTTTCTGTAGCTGGTGAGTTGAAGTAGTCTCACATGGTTCATAGCTTCCTTTAAATGTTTAATTTTGTCCTACAGAGCTGTGCATGCATGTTCCATCTGTTGGCGGTGGAGTGGAGCCCATTCTTCACACCAGTATGGCCAGTGGGTTAGATTATACTGCCAGGGCCTTTGTGGATTTTGGTCTTAATTGTGCAGAAGACTGTACAGGCATTTTCTTTCAGTGTTCTTTCCGTCTCTTGTCTTCATCTTTTGCTGTCAGAGCTACAGTGAGAATACAGACTATAATTGGCACTTAATTGCTGCCGTGGCAACAGTGCTATTTAAGCCTACATGCTCTGCAACAAAGCCATATATTGCACACACAAAAAACAGGGAGGAAGACTCATGGAGGGTGGTTGTTATCTCTCTTTCACTCTACGTGTTTATATTTTTTTAACATATGTTGAGTAGTTGGAGAAGTTTTGCTGAAAATGCATGTGCGTGTTTGTGGGTGTAATTCACCCAACCCGTTTTTCTGCTTCATTTCATTTGCACAATAGCCGTAATAAAATCCTCATCCATCACGCCTTACCTCCCGTTGCCATAGTGACTCAGATCAGCAGCCTTCCACCTGTGGGTCGGAACCCTCCAACAGGTCCTCTGATCATTTTAGAGGAATATTGAGATGATGAAATGTTTGCCCTCTGGCTCACTGAAATTACACTTTTTGGCCTCATTTCAATCTTAATCCACATAAAAAAACTGACGAGCTAAGCTCGTGCGACTGTTAATGTCCAGTGTTGTGCCTTATTTTATGTCACTGTTTTCAGTTTAAAATAAAGGCACAATTATGCCCCCTAAATAGCTTCTGTTGGGTCAGAGGAGCAAAGCAGAAGAAATGTGTCCGCATCTTTTGGGAAATTCTTCATTGAAAGAGCTTCAGGCTCACTGCGGTCTTTTTATTTCACTATTCATGTTGAGAGTGGAGTCTGAGGAGAAACAGAAAACAGAGCGCGACCAATAAATGCCAAATTGATCAGAACACAATGGCTTTGCTAAAAAAAAACCCTAATGAGGCATCGAACACAAAACGGATGGAGAGTCATCAGTGATGCAGTTTCTTTGTCAATGTCATTGTAAAAACTGAGATTTTCTGCTGTGAGTCACATTCATTTGGTCACATGGGGCCCCCCTGTGGTGTCGTAAACTGAACAAAGAGGGGAAAAAAGTAGACTCTGGTATTCATTTCATTAAAATATTACAAATCTGGGACATGAAACACACACAGTGCAATCATATTTTAATACTGTACATCAGCTTCCACATAACATACCTCCAAAGAATTAAACCCAGGCTCTTAAAGTGACAATTCCACAATTCATGTCCTACTATGATAGATCAGGGAATTGAGGCATTTTCCCCCAGTCTAACTGTTGTGGTATATTCATCAGAGCACTGACGCATTAAGTCATTTTAATGACGTAGTATTTCAGTGAAGTTCTAAAAAAATTTTCTCTAGTAAAATTAAATAGGCCTTTCTTTTTAAACTAACTTCCTATAATAACCAACAGGAGACCAGTGATTTATGAAAGGAGTTTCTATGTTTTAATGGCATCCCAGTTTTTCAGTGTTATACTTTTTAGGCAGTCTCTGCCTTCTTGTCTCATAGCCCATTCTTCCAACCACAGTTTCAACCATTTTTAGCGCATCTGGCCAAAGGGCCAGTGAGCTAATGCCATGGTGTCCGTCATCCGCCTGCCCACAGTTCACAAAACTTGCTACTCTCCTAAAGCATTGGTCAGATTTTAGTGAAACTAGCGCAAAATGATCACCTAATAGGTCTTCACCCAAACTGCGCTCAAGGTCAAGGTCACATTTGCCGTTTTTGGGCAATTTTCCATTTTTAGAAGAATTACAGCAAGAATCGGGTTGTATTCAGAAAATGAGCGCTTGCATGTGCCACTTGGTCAATAGGTTCATTCATGGCATAATAATGTCTTAAGAGAAGTTAGGGCTGGTGAAGAACTAGGTCCGTTGCCCTGGGTATGACTGTTTGTGAGCCTTCTTGACTTCTCAGTGGATTTTAGTTCTCATTAGTTTGTGCAATACAGGCAAACAGTTACAAGACAGAAGACAGTGTTTTTCTGTATGTACTTTACACATTACAATATCCTGTGAATTGCTATGGATTGTGAGCCGACTGAGCTACTACGTCATTGATGATTTGTTTATCAGACTGTCCAGCTCATGTAGTTTTAATGAAAATGTCTGCAACTCATTGTACTTCATTTGTGTTTTTGCAGCGTTTCAATTACAGGTTATTGATTCCAGAAGCTTGAATCAATATCGTTCCAACTACTCTGAAGTCAAAATCTCCCCGTTACACGCACCCTCTCGACTCGCTGTGATTTAATCTTGCGTGTGTTTAATGTCTCGCTCTTTACAGTGTCCTCACAGTAAGGACAGCAGTAGCAACAGAGACACAGCATCCAACTGTTGTGTCTGAATCAGGTTAGGTACTACTAGATTGTGCTGGTAGCTACGTATAAACTGTTTAGTGTGTAGACTGTGTTTCAGAGACAATCTGGAAACTTTAGATGAATGCACAGAACTAACTTACTATATTCCAACTCTTCAAAAGAAAGTTTGAGGGTATTGCAAATTCTGGGAGTTTTCCAGGAGAAATAACAAAATGGAAGGCCACTGGGAGATGGTCTAAAAATGTGATAGAAAACCAGAAAAAACAGATTAAGGCTTACTACTCATTGTGTAACAACAGGCTGACTTCACAGCCGGCATGTTTGTCTGAACAGATGCCATCTGAACTTGTTGTGGTGGCAACTAAAAGCAACACAAAGACTGCAGTAAGTTTCAGATGCAGAGGAATAGTTACTGTTTTGATACTGAAATTACAAAATTAACACTATTGTCTTATTGAACATCTGTCAAGTGCCTCTGCTGGCTGCACTGAGTTCCTATGGCATTTTATGGAAGTTTACAATGCATTGTTGAGTCCTCTGTCTAATCTGAACAATCCAATTGTAACCCTAACAAAACAATTTAAGGAAAAGTAGGGGCTGGACTTCTTGGACAATTTCTAGCACATTCAAATTAATCCTTTATATCTAATATATTTAATCTTTTATATCTAATTCATTTGCTATACTCAAGAATTCCTGAATGAAAGCCCAAATTATTTTTTGTTTTAAATTTTGCTCTTGCCTCTTCTTTAATTTTGCATTTATTGCCTCAAGGCAATGTTCTGTAATAATGTAATTCTGACACAAAAAGGGAATTTATTAACTTCCTAGACAAAAGAATTCTTGCGTCTTGTGATAAGCTAACTTTTTTTCTCCCTTTGAATTGAACAACTAATGCCAAAATGAATTACGTACAACACAACAGATCCAATAAAGTTAGCCTTCTCTCCATGTCAAACTCTTGATCACACCCTTCTTCATCCTCCTCCTCCTGGTTAATCGAATGTGCTTGGACTTAAAAATCGCAAAGTGCACGAAGCGGAATCCCAACGTGGCAAAAGCCATTCAACCAGCTGGTTAGTGAAAGATGCTTTAGGTGAAATTTTTACCTTGGACAGCCAAATGGCTTGTTTCCAAAACTCCACCCATCCACACATCCTACTTTCTACCCACATTCCATCTAACAGTCTCTCTCTTTGTCAGCATCTTTTTCCCAGTGTCTGTCGTTCCTATCCGCTTAGGGTTTTCCTTGCTTCTTTTTCTCATTTACATCTCATCAACTTTCTCTATGTGGGAAACTTTTTTTTATTGGTGTCAAAACAATGGGACTCAATTCAGGCGGATTACTTAGTATTCAGAGCACATGAAAATAATGGTGCATGTATTTTAATGCGTGTATGTGCTCCGCCCAGCTATGACGTTAGTTTCGCTCTGTGTAATTGTCCTTGTCCATGCTCTATCATTATCATGCCTTCTCCTATGTGTGTATTGCGTGTGTGTGTGTGTGTGTGTGAGTGTGTGCGTGCATGTGCGTGTGCATTAGTCAATTCAGAAGCAACCACTTCTGCTTTGATTAAACTGCTAATTATTGATCGGGCGAGCACTGACCTCCAGAGCTGACATTATCTTACTGTGTGTCCGTGTGTGTGTGTGTGTGTGTGTGTGTGTGTGTGTGTGTGTGTGTGTGTGTTTGAGGGAGCCATGTGAATGAAAGCTTACTGCTTCTTTCCCAGCTGCCTTTTGTTGTAAGGCTTCCTCTCATTCAGTTCCACTTGTAATTCGTTAGATAAATGTTTATTGAGGCTGTACTTTCAATTTGACAAACAGCACTGTTCACACCCAGTTGCATTTCCATTTCAAACAGATGTTATCACCATCAAGAATGCAATTTTTAAAACTGAGATTGAATTCTGCAGATAAAGCATTGATATAAAGAGTGAAAGATAAGGACATGGTTAAGGAGGTGATAAAATGGCTTTGTGAAGTGCGTGGAGAAGAAATACTGTCCAAACACTGACTTAAAAGGAGGTTAGATTGTGCTGGGAGGAGGTTTACATTTGTTATCATTTTTCGCACAATAAGTCTATGTAATTATGTGCCATTAGTGATGTTTTAGAGCCTCAGTTTTCTTGCAAGTCCACTGTACTTGACCACTTGTGTAGACAACAAAAGGGCACTAATGGGCAGTGTGGACTTTAATGGAGTTGGCACTGTTATAAATCATACCAATTAGGCAAAAGCATAAGCTATGTTCACCCCATCATAAAGTGAATTTATTTTCTCAAGTAGGAGTTAAGATATTTGGCATTATGAATGAAGAGATCTACTTTCTCAGATGATGATTGTGCCATTGGTTAGGTGTTGATTCAGTTGCTGGAAAAAAGGCCAAAACTAACTGTAGCCATGTTAATGTCACCCATTGCTTAGAAAAGTCCTGTTTTTGAAGCTTTGACCTCAAATTTGCCATCATAGTATGTTGATACTTGACCTTATGGGCAAGGGCTGGATCTGATGGGCAAAACATGTGCTAACTGACACTCATACTTTATAATCATCTCATAAACACACATCACACGGTAGACCAGCCCTTGATTATAGCCTGATTTATCTTCCTTCTGTATACCTTCAGTGATTTAATGCTTACTTAACAGATGACTTTGAAAATGAAAATAAAAAGAATAGTCATCCGGTGTGCTGATGACTGCTAATTAAGTAATTTCTGGAGACAGTTTGTGACCTTCTGGTATATTTGACTGTGTGATCCAGAGGTCAGTCATCCACCCACCCACCCACTGCTTATCCAGGTCTGGGTTGCAGAGCCAGCAGTCTAAGGAGAAATGCCCAGACCTCTTTTGCCTCCTAGTCTTCTGGGGAGAACCCCAAGGCGTTCCCAAGCCAGCGGAGACATATAATCTCTCCACTGTGTCCTAGGTCTACCCTAGGCCTCCTCCCAGTAGGGCATATTCGAAACACCTCATCTAGGAGGCGCCCATGCATCCTGGTCCGATGTCCGGACCACCTCAACTGGCTCCTTTTAGTGTGGAGGAGTAGCTGCTTTACTCTGAGTCCATCCCAAATGGCTAAGCTCATCATCCTATCTCTAAGGCTGAGCCCAGGCACCCTTTGGAGGATGCTCAATTTAGCTGCTTGTTTGCATGATCTCATTTTTTTTGGTCACTACCCAGAGCTTAACAATATAGATTGACCTCTTAATTGATAGTTTTGTTTTCACGCTCAGCTCTCTGTTCTCCACAACAGATTGGTAAAGTGTCCAAATCACCAATCCTGTCTGTCAGTTTCCCCCTCCCCTCTTCCAACATTCATAAACAAGACCCCGAGATAGTTAAAATCCAGAGGTGATGTTGAGCTTAATTCATACTTCTATTTAGAGCCTACAACATAGCCTCTGCAAATGGCCAATGCCACTGGCAGCATTTATGCTTAGCGGGATGTGCCTGAGTTACTCTACACCTTCACCACCAAAACACTATTTGATGGAGGACAGTCCATTCTCTTCCTGTTCATATAAAAAATGGCACCAGAAGAAGTAGTCAGAATTGCATAGGAGGAAATGAAGGGCCAATCACTGTGTTGACATGACATGCAGTTACATTTCTAGGGAGATGCACATAGGGTTACAGCATAGGGTTTCAGAAGAGTTTGCGTACCTACGGTGTAGATTTAACAGAAGCATAAATCCCTTTGTAGTATTTCTTAATAATCCATCATTTTGATGGACAGAATTATGGAAATCCTGTCATAATCTATTATTAATTGTTATTGTAACTTAATGTTTTTAATAGTGAACAAATATATTTACTAGCATTTCATTTTCCAAAGCAACTCAGTGTTGAGAATAACTAGTATAGAGAACAGAGGATCCATTTATGAGGCTGACTTTGTGATCAGTAATTACACCACCATGTGAAGCAGATTTTTTTTTCTCTCAAATAACAGCAGAGGCCATTCAGATCAACAGTCATTGTGTCTAAACTGGCAAATATGAACTAAATAGACTTAAACAGGAGGCTTGTTGAGGGAAGTTTCTTCAAAGGCGAGTGGTTTTGTGTATTTGCCTTGGACGGACAACTTTTCATTATCAGCACACTGTTGCAGTGCTGGCCACTGGCATTACCAAAGCCACCTTAGCCAGATTTCCGAAGCCACAGAACATTTCCCTACAAAGTTGGCAGGAATATCTGAAAATGGGACTCGCCTACAAAGAAGGAAATCTGACAATCCCTCTGTGGACTGTAGTGTTCACAGATCTGCTCCTAGACCTTTTATGGAGGAGTGTAATGAAAAATAGAAAACATTTGGTTAACTCAACCTCTGCTTTGATTACATCACCCCTGTGTTTCATTGTCAACCTGCATAAATGTCATACCTTTTCAATAGTGTTGGGTCAGCTCACCTTCCCAAACTGACATTCTGTGTCTGTGAGGTAACCATATGGCAGAATACCAAAGGGCACACCACTACAGCAAACTTTGGAAAAGGACTTTGAGGAATTTCCTGGAAATCCAGTTGGAATAAAAGATGAGGTTAAGCCAGGAGTTTAAAAAGCCCTGATGATCTCATAATTTGTCATCTAGTGTTCCGTTCCCATCATTCACGTCAATGTTCTAAATGTTATACCTGCATCTTAGCATTGCTATTGTGGGTACATTATATTTCAGTCAAGTCCTTACCTGTTGTTGGTGGGTGCTGCACTGCATTATAACCAGGGTTCTCCTGTAATAATGCATTTCATTGCGCATGATTGTTTTTTACAATGACTTTGAGAAATCTATCTTAAAGACACTGTCACCCAGATCTAATGTTTACCAATGCTGTATTAGACATCTGAAACCTCTGAATAATTTCCAATTATCACCCCCCCGCTGTAATAATTGGAAAGAGTACCAGGTCTTCTCCAATCTGCAGTCTGTTTGTAGCAGTTTCACCTCAGTTCTGGGTGCTTTCAGTAAAACATGGAAAAATGTGATGACTGAACAACTTCTTTGGATTAATGTATTTTCAGCTTGACATTGAGAAACACTGATTGCTGCTGTCAGTCTCCATGTTAAATGTGTCACTGTCACCTTGTCAGCCTATTCTAGTCTTCCCCTTTCTATATCTACCATCATCATCTGAGTGTGCGTGTTAGTGCACGTGTGTGCATGAGACAGACCGTTTCCCTGCTGGATATGTGATCCAATGGAGAAACGCACACATGCACACACCATTGCTGCCAGTATGTTTCCTGCTCAGTGCACTGATGGAAGCAGCAGAGCTCGACTGACACAATTACAAAAGTTCATGCGGAAAGAAATGCTATCATTGTTGCTGTGGGTAACAGCAAGCGGGGGACTACCCGGTAGTCAAGCCCTGATATAAACAGATATACAAACACAACCCATAGTGTGAGCTCAGCTGCCAGATGTTAGACAGGTTGTCCCTCCTCCAAACAAATCAACCCCACAGGTCCTTTAGTGTGTGTGTGTGGGTGGGTGGGTGTGTTTGAATGAATTTAAGGTTGACAAAATGTGAAGTGGACCGTGCTGCTGTCCTGCTGTTGTGGTGTGTGTAACTCCATGGAACTTAACCGAGATGTTCCAAACAGAATTTCATTGTGCAATGTACAATGCTTGGGAGTAAACTTGTCCTTCCATCATGTACAAGTACCCTCTTCAACATGACACAATCCTGTAATATAAAGGCTTTAATAGTTGATAGACTCAGAAAGGTTACTTCTGTGAAAGAACGTTAAAACTAACCAGTCGTTTATCATGGAATGGGAGCAACTCATTTGTTTACAGCAGTTCTTCAATTGGGGATTGTACCATAAAAGTAAACTCCCTTTTCATATTAAATCCTATGGTTATGATACTGTACCCTTATTTACCTCTGGTGCTATTAATAATCTCTACCATTATTGTGGAATTACTGGGATTATATAATGTAGGAGGCTAAGTGCAGCTCAAACCTCACGTCTACACACCCCTATTAAAATACCAGTATTTTCTGATTTAAAAAAACGAGACCACGATGAGCCATTTAATGTGACCTATAACCAGTACGAGTGAATTGAAAAAGAAACAAATCTGTTAGGGTGAAAAAGATAAAAAAATAAAAAGAACAATAAACTGGTTGCATAAGTGCATACACCCTAAAATACTACTTTAATGAAAGCAAAAGGGGTTTCAGCAAAGTATTTTTGGGTACACACAATTAAAGTGACTCTTATTACCCCCAAATAAAGTTCAGCTGCCCTAGTAGGATTTTGCTGACAAAGCATCAAAGGGATTTTATGAAAAAATTCCACGGCATTACATATACCATGGAGCACGGTGAAGATAGTCAAGAAGTGGAGAAAATACGAGACCACAGTGGCATTACAAAGAACTGGTCATCCCTCCAAAATCATTGAAAAGATGAGATAAAAATTTACAAAGAAAAACATCCAGGACTGGCTAAATTTAGCAAAAAAATACATTAGCTCTCCTGAAAGCATGTGGGCAAATGTGTTCTAGTTTGCTGAAAACAACTTTAAACTTCTGGCTACAATTCTAAAAGGTGTGTTTGGCTCAAGAACAACATTACGCATCACCAAAAGAACACCATACCCACGGTGAAGCACGGTGGTGGCAGCATTGTGCTTCGAGGTTGTTTTTCTTCAGCTGTAACTCCGGCTTTAGTCGAGGTGGATGGACCCATGAACAGTTCCAAATCCCAGTCCGTTTTGGCCCAAAACCTTCACCTTTCAGCATGAAAATAACCCAAAGCATACATATCAACATAAATACCAACAAAAGAATGGCTTCACCAGAGCCCAGACCTAAATCCGATTGAAAATCTGTGGGGTGACCTAAAGAGGGTTGTGCACAAAATGATGCCCTTACAGTCTGACAGATCTAGAGCACTTTTGCAAGTAAAAGTGTGTAAATATTGATAAGTCAAAATGTACCATGCTGATAGACCAAAAAGACAGAATCCTACCCCAAAAGACTGAATGCTATAATTCAAGCAAAAGGGCCATAGACTTTACACACACACACACACACACACACACACACACATTGAGGCCAGGCAGTGTGTGAGAGTGTATACATATGCTTCTCTTTGTGGCTTTATGCTGCAGTGGTTGCTCATTCATGTATATCTCTATCTGAGGGTAATGGATGAAAAGCTCTAAGCACTTGCATTTGAGTGGAGCAACAATGCAAACAGCACAGCCCACTTGTTTTGTCTGGCTTTGACGTCACCAAAACCCACGACAGCCATTCTCAGTACAAGCAGCTCCCGGTTGTGTGCACATGTGAGTTAATGGAGGATTGGTAGCCGGACAGTCCATCTTTTATCACCGGGGCAACCAGCAGTATGATCACTTGTCACTGTAAAATATGTCTGGAGCGTGAGATGACAAAGAAGATGAGAGAAAGGAGACAGAGGAGGAGGAAGTGGAAGTGAGAACACTCTTGCTCAGAGACATGGGAAAAAAAAATATCAAGCCCAATGACTGCAGGAAAGACAGTGACAAACCGTTTTCTCTGCACTGGAGTTTTTAAGACAAGTCGGCCTTGTGGCTGATGGGCTTGTCAAACGCACTTCACCCACAGGGCTCAAGGGCTTTCTGCATGTTAGCACACACATATTGATGCAGAAGGAAGCCCATTCACAACGGCCTCTTTCTACTTGAATGCCAAGTTTAAAACACAGAAATACACTTAGCAGAATACTTAGAAAAAAGACAGTATAGAGAAAGTTTAATGTGGTGGTTGATGATATGATAAGTAACCTGAGTCCAAGCAGACAGCTGTGTAAGATGAAGTTTTTTATTATTCACTGTAGGATTGAGTCTTGCTTTCAAGAAACCGGAGAATAATGCTGTGTTCCTTTTGAACTGGGAAGTCGGAAGTCCCAAGTTCCCAATTGGAATTTTCATCCGGGTTACTCCGTCAAGTCGGACTTGCCGCTTGCACAGTCGGAAAAGCCACACTAACCCTGATTTGGCAGTCCAATATATCAGCAGTGGTTGTAACCAGTAGTGAAACTGTAGAATCTATACTACCACGGTAGAGTGTTTATGATTCATTAAAGGAGCCAGTTGCTGAGAACTGGCCAGCTGATTACCCTGAAGCTTGGCCAGACCAACAGACATTCCAGCTAATATCTGGAAAAAACACATTGTGGATGCAGAGGTGGTAAGAAAAGAGGATGCAGAGAGGCGAGGGGAGAAAAGAAGCATAGAAACAGGGGTCACTATTCCTGTCAAGCTGGCAGATTTTTGACCGTTCTCTTCTTTTAATTAGCAGACCAACTACTGATAGCACTATGATAGTTTGAAATACCACTTGGCTACACATGTTGCATTCCGCTTGCATCCTGTTAGATGGTGATGGAACTGAACCAATAGCAAGTGGTCCTATTGGTTGATGCATTCACATATTTTTCTGTTATAACACTCCTGAACTCAAACCCTTTCATTTTGTGATGAATTAGATTAATTTGTCCTGGATATGATTGTTTGTGAGCCATCTTGACTTCTCAGTGGATTTTATTTCTCATTAGTTTGTGTAATACAGCACAAAACCTACACTTTCTGTTTGTACTTCACACATTTCCGTAACCTGTGCATTATGATGGACTGTGAGCTGGATGAGCTACTACATCACCCGACGTTCTGGTATACCTGCCAAATAGCGACAAAAGCCCAAGTCCACATAAAGATATAAATAAAATGACTCTGGGTCTGATCCAGAAGTAAATCTGGATATTTTCCACGGATTTTAATGCACTCAGAGTAATGTGCAGTAGTCATGAGGGAAAATCAGACCTCTCTGAGACATCAGCTTATTTCTCAAGTTCACCCGGATCTGATCTGGGTTGAGATATTAGGCATCTTTCATGGTTGAATGGCATCACACTTTGTTAGTAGCTAGGAATAAGTAATTCTCTTATGTTGTGCCATATGTGTAAATGTCCAAAACGCTTGCTTTTGCAACTCCCATATGGATCCTGCTGCTGCAGCATAGCTGTGGGTGTTTGATAGACTCAGAGGAAATTCACCAACCAACGTGCCTGTTGCTGCCTTTTCAGATCCAGATAAGTCTCCAAAGGGTCCTTTTTCATAAAGTAGGTGCTTTGAGGCTTCCTTTTATTTAGCACAATATTTGTTTTGGGCAGCATGAGAGCATAAGGCTGAAGATGAGATGGTTACAGGTTTGCTGGCAACCTTGTTTCAGAGATTTAGAGCCCTAAATGCAAAGTTCCTGTTCTGATAGAACAGGAATTGATTTCAGAAGAGTAAAATAAGTTGTTTCTAAGGATCTTGAGCAGGGATTAAAGGTTCAGATAAATGGCAAGGGGGCATAAAATGCCTTAAGAGAGCTTATCCTCTAAAATTCAATACAGTTGCACATATGGAAGATTTTCCTAATGTTTGAATTTGTGCCAGCAGCAGGTAGCCTAAATGTTGGGCAGGAAGAGAAGGCGGGAAAGAGAAGAGATAAGGATATAGACATGTTTACTCTAATGCATCAGTGAAGCTGAAGGCAGATCGACTCAGGAGTCAACACCCGGTTCAGGCAGATTAACTCACAATAAGCTCATCTTCATTCATCACCCTGCTTTTCTTCGTGATGCACATACACACATGCACAAACATACACACACTCATTCCAGGACTGAAAAATGGAGCTGAATTGAATCTTCCAATTTCCCAATTTGGGTGGTGGTGGTGGTGGTGTTATTATTATTGAGGCTCTTCTGTTTATAAGAAACAAAAGTTTGAAATAATTTTTCAGCCGCTCTGAGTGAATAAAGAAGTAAAATGCTAATTTTCTAATGTTACACTTGGCAGAGCCAATCTCACTGTAATTTTCTCCCTATTAATATCAGACTATACCTGTTGGAAATGGACTCTTAAGAGGAAAATAACTAAATTCACATGGTGTTAACATCGGGAGTTCACAGAGACTGACTCTCATTTTCATTTTTAAATGAGGGTTTGTTTCTAACGCTTGCTTTGGTTTTGCCTTGCCTTACTAATAACATGAAGTTAAGGTCTAACTTGAATTTTAAAACTACTTTTCCAAGCAGGTACAGATGACTTCTGATTGTTTCCTGGGATAAATATATTGTACTGATTTGGATTTGATTTAGATTATTTTAAAACTGTTCTATTATAAAACAGCCAATATTATAGCTAATGTATTAATTTGGCAACTGTTCCATTTAGCTGCTTTTACAAATACAAATTGACAAAACTATGAGGCCAGAGGCGTACTTTGACTCATATTAACAGAACTCTACTGATAAACTGTATGGCCAAAAGTATTGGGCCGGCTCCATATTATACCTACTGAAACTTTTATGACATCCTGTTTTAAAGAACATTTGTGCTATTGGACTCTGATGTTGAATGAGAGGGCCTGGCTCACAGTCTCCATTCTTATTCTTCCTGGAGGGGTTTAACATGGTTGAGGTCAGGGCTCTGTGTAGGCCAGTCAAGTTCTTCCACACCAAACTCATTTAACTGTGCCTTTTTGGACCTTGCTTTGTGCACTGGGATACAGTCATGCTGTAAAAGAAATGGGCCTTCCCGCAAAGTTGAAAGCATTGATCTGTCCAAAAAAATCTTTGTAAGCTAAGGCATTAATATTTCCTTTCTCTGAAACTGAGGGGCACAGGACAACCCCTAATAAACAACCTCACAGCATTATTTCTCCTCCACCAAATTTTACAATTGGCACATTGGAGTCAGGCAGGTAACTTTCTCCAGGCATCTGGCAAGCCTACACTCGTCCATCAGGCTGCAAAATAGAGCACCGTGATTTGTCACTCTGCAGAACACATTTCCACTGCTCTAGTGGTGGCATGCATTACACCACTCCACTGAATGCTTGACATTGTGCTCGGTGATGTAAGTCTTTCATGCGGCTGCTCAGCCATGTAAACCCATGCCATGAAGCTCCCCGCACACACTTTTTGTGCTGATGTTAATTTCAGAGGAGGTTTGGTACTCTGCGGTTGTTGATTCAGCATAGTGTTTGCAGCTTTTATGCACTATGGGCCCCCACACTTGGCGACCCCGCTCTGTGACTTCACGTGGTCCTGAGTTGCTGTAGTTACACTTTGCAATAAAACTACTTACAGCTGATTGGAAAATCCAGGAGGGAAGAAATTTCTCTGACTGACTTGTCACAGCAGTGGCATCATATTGCAGTATCATACTCAAATTCATAAAGCTCTTTAGATCAACATGGCTTGGTACTTATTTTATACACATGTGGCAATGGGACTGAATGAAACACCTGAATTTGATTATGAAGAAGTGTGACCCAATACTTTTGTCCACAGTGCATAAAAACCACTCAGAAGACTTAGCAAAACTATAAAGATGTAAAAAGCAGGCTAAAAAGGAACCAGGCAAATGTTTTGGTTTAATACAGTTTTACCTGTTCAGCAGATTTCCGGTGACTTGAGCTCAATAATTATGGCAGGCCACACCTTTCACTGTTGTATGTTGTAAGGCGAAACATGGCTCAGTGGTCTCCTCCTGGCAAAGTGAGTGGGAAACTCCCCACTGCGTCTCCCACTTTTTACTCTCAGCAGCAGCAGTGAACACTTTACCTGTGCAGCTTAATGGTTTTGTTTTTTTGTTGTGCACTCTTAAACTGAATGAAGTGGTTTATCCTTTAAGGCAAATAGCAGGTTTAATGTATTTGTGAAATATAGGACCAGGTTTTTTTCTGACACTAGTCAGACATCTCTTAGAAAGGACATGTAATATTATGCTTTTCTGTATACAGGTGCAGGTTTGAGCATTCGGTTTTCTACTTGAGATAAATTCTGTGCAGACCTGACACAGTAGGGTCAGAGCACTTTCTTCTTTGGTGTTTAATATTGTGAATGCCAGGTGGACCCCAGTGTATAGAAGTTTGCATTGTCTAGCAGTCTGCCAGTGAATCACCTGATTTTTCTGTGTTTGCAGAGGGGCGTTTTCAGAGGTGGTCCTGGCCCAGGAGAAGCTGACCGGCCGCATGTTTGCAGTGAAATGTATCCCTAAGAAGGCTCTGAAGGGGAAGGAGAGCAGCATTGAGAACGAGATTGCCGTGCTGAGGAAGTGAGTGCACATATCAGTCTACTGATTCCTGTTTACCTGGGCAACTATGCATCTCCATTTATCATACCACTATCAAACTCCCTGCCGCCCCCAGGTCATGATCCACAGCCTGTTTACCACAATACACATACTTCAAGACTGAAACTTCTGTCTGTATGACAGCTGCTCTGTATTAACATCAGGAATCAGGCTGCTTGGTATACTGTGTCCGGTGTCCTGAATAGAGTCATCTGTATTACATTAAAGAGCCAAGGAAAGACTTTCATACTTAAGTGACTTTAAGTGAAATTAAGCTCAGTGTTTTGAATGGATAACAAAGTCATCTAAATAACAAGTCTCACCACTCAGCAGCCATTTAAAATAACCAGATATTTAAAGGCACTGATTGTAACAATAAAATAATTTACAGTCTTCGAGAATTAATTAATCAGCAGGATGCAGAAAGACTGTGATATTCAGTCCAAAGCATCTTTGTGTTTGGTTTTTGAAATTGAAAGTGAATTAAATGGAAATTCAGCCCAGGCTTTGCTGTAATACCAATTTGTACCACGAAATGGTGTAGCCAGTCAGTGTCCTGTCAAGTGTGCCCCGAGTCTTATGGAGAAGCAGATGTTGGTGTGACAGGTATTCTGGTGAATCAGGTAACCGTGCTGAAGCACAAGGAAATTGACTCTTATCACCACGAGAACCAACTCCAAGAGAGAGTTCACATTCAGCTGCATGGTGGGGGAAATGCTGCACTTGATCACTGCAGCCCTGTTCACTCACTATGACACTAATTGTGTGATACAAACAGAATAAGTGCATAAGTAGGTGTAGCAGCTGCTCTGTGCCTCTGTGCAAACAGAGTGGGTGAGACAGAAAGAGACAGCAGGGAGTGGAGCAGATTTTTCAACATGAAAAGAAAGACTAAACCAGCCAGAGAGCGCCAAGTCACAGTGAAAACACAGCAATGGATGATTAAGCCTACAGTAATTAATTATTGATGCAAGCACAAATATCAGCTGAATGGGTAAAAAGGATTTCAGCGATTACTTTCCTTTTATTCTTTAATCCTTTTGAAAAACATGTCAGTTTTTCTAGCTGTTTTTTGTGTAACTGATGGCAACAGGTATAACAGTAGCTTTGTGTTAAAGGTTTGTGTATGAGGACTGCTTAGGTTCAGCAGAGCTCGCCTTACAATAATACAGTCACAGGGTGTGACTAGCAATTCAAAGCTACCTGCCAAACAGTTAACCAATGTTCCCTCTAAGCTGGACCAAGTGCACAAAAGCTTTCTGATAAAACAGTGTCACTTAGTGGTGGAACTTGTAGGGAAATCTGGCATTTTCAAGTTAAAGTTATCAACTTTCGTTAGTTATTTTGAAGCCTATATCTAAATGAATGGGGAGAGACATAACTTTGATTGCAGTGGTCACTGAAACATAAAAACTGCATGTCATCAATCAAATCTGTTAAAAAAAAAAAAGAATTAATTTTGCCCTAAATAAAGTTTAACTAGTTTCCCCCTGCTAGTTATACTTGTTCTACACATGCACACAGATACGCAATATTTAGGTTTCCTTTACAGGTTAATCCAGAGTGCTGACAAGATCAACGTCTCTGGCTGAATAAACAGCATACTTATTCATGCTATGAATATATTAAACTCAGAGTAAGTGATAAGTACACTTGCATATGTGTCTTCCATGATAATGAGTGCCTGTCATTTCACAGATTAAACTGTTGTTAACCGCTTCCAGGTTTAACTGTTGATTACCTCTTTGGGAGTTCTGCCATTACAGAATTCTCCCTTAAATTTCTATTTAGGATTCTCTACGTGCTGTGTTTCTTCCTTATAATGTCTTATCTGATAAGGTGTTGTTGCTACCTAAATATCCTAATGTATAAGGTCACCTGCGGAAATATTTCCAATTTGCTATTCTAAAACTTTAATTATCATTTGTCAGGTTGCATAGTGTCACATTACTGAATGCATGTCATTATAGGGCACCATAAAGGTAGACAAAGTCAAAGTGTGACAGCAGAATGTGCAAATGTGGCTTGGATATGTAATTACAGCTTTCAAGTTTTGATGACACGTATATTGATTTCTCAAATGTGTTTGCTGGCATGGAAACACATGCAGAGAGGTTGTTTTGACACACATCATATGCTACCAGTGTGCATTGCCATTTGGTGTGTGCTTAGACTTCTGGATTTTGGGCATTGGTTTATTTGGAATCAACAAGCTCCCAATCACCACACTTATTCTATGCCAACGTCACTGAAGAAACAGCCTCAGGCGTCAAACATGCATTCAGAAATGACTCATGTATATTTCAGACTGTAAGGCGAGTATTCTGAATACTCTGGTTTTTGGCATATGTTCTGGAGGTACACAGATCCTTTTTTTTTTTTTTTTGAATGGGCGATGTAGCATTTAACACTTGCAGCTCATTACAGAGGACCTGTTCTGCTCATATCCAGCTCCATCGTATCTCTCTTCACACTGCCTTTCTTCTGATTGGCTGGTTCTTGGTAAACAGAAGATTTGAAAAAGCAGGTGGGTGGGGCATCTATGGTCACAGCCAGAGCTGTGTGATTGATTGAGATGACTATATCAGGGATGGTGTTCTCACATAGCACCAAGAATAGGAAAAACTCTGAAAAGGAGCCTTTAGAGCTTCTTGAACCTGAGCTTTTGCTTGCAGGGATAAGTTGGGGGCAGCAATGGCTCAGTGTGTCAGAGGGTTGCTGAGGGCCACTGGCTCAAGACCCATCTGGACCAAGACCAGCCGGTTCAAGACCTCGTCCTGGATATGTGTGGAGGTAGACCAGAGGCCAGAGATATGCCGGCTCACCTCCCCAAGCATTGCCAAGGTGCCCTTGAGCAAGGCACCCCCCCCCCCCCCCCCCCCCACCCCCCCCACCACCCCCCCCCCCAC
>VUQH01001077.1:0-14691 GCA_015106775.1 Etroplus canarensis
CCTCCACCCGCTGATCACATCATCAACACGTCACTACCAAAGCCGAGTTCCTGATTGGTTGACGCAACGCGAATATTTGCCAAAGTTCGGATTTTTCAACTCTGGAAAATTCGCGCCGCGCGGCATAATTTTCACCGCGCGAAACGCGCCGCCGCTCACAAATCGTGCCACACGGGCCGCTCAAATCACGCCGCAGGACCTCTCGCCGCGTTTTTACATTGACTTAACATTGAAACTGGCCGCCCCCGCCGCACGAATCGCGTTCGGTGTGAACTTACCTTAGGCTGTAAAACAAAATTGAATCCAACCTTGCAGATTGTCTGAAAGGTTGTATGCATATGGGCAATTTAATGTTCTGTTCTTTATACACAATAAACAGAAAAACAGCCAGGAATTACTTGTCAACAGCCTGTACCCTTGTTACACAGTTATCATTAAAAATTTAATTAAACCATATTAAATTGTAAGGGATTAAACTGAATTTTTATCTGAACAAGGCAATAACCTCAAACCTTCTATTGTGTTTACTGTTAAATAGCTGTATAGTATAGAATTTAATCCACAGTAATTATACCAATAGCTAAAAAATAACTCATTAAAAGGATAAACATGTTGAGCACAGTAAACTTTGTCCTCTCAGCTTTGGCACACATTTGAAATCGTATCTGTTTTAGTTTATTTATACCTTTTAAAGGTTAGTTGAAGGCAGTCTCATGTTGAACCAGTTTATATAATAATATTGAGTCACTCAGACAAACAGTATGACAAAAATCCTGGAGCAGATCATTACATGTGAGTGAAAATCTTTTCACATACAGTAAGGCACAAGAAACTATGCAAATGTCCAGGGATGTATTCCAATTTCAACAAAGTAAAAAAGGAAGATACTGTTCTATTTTTTAACTGTATACATATTGGAATAATCATTTACTCCTTTTGTCCCCACTGATGAAGGGGCACGACAGGAGTTGGAACTGAGGCTGTAATTTTGTATGGTAAAAACTAAGACAGGCCTGATCAGGTGCCATCAGTTGTGCAGAGTTGGTGAAAATGCAGAGACTTAATGAGAGAATGTTTTCTATGGAGCCTCTCCAGCCAACCGTGTCACATCACAGAGCAGCCAGGTAGTCATTAGAGGGACAGATGGTGCTGCGGCTGATTGGTCTCTTCGCTGACCCATTTGAAGGTATTTTACCTCATCATGCCTCTCCGCATAGTGTGCAGTGTAGGAAATATTGAGGATAAAGTGAGACTCAAATGAAAAAAATATTAAATAAATAAAGAAATGCAAAGTACTCTTATGCTTGTTCCTGCTTTGATGTGTGGGAAACTCTAAGGGGGTCATTGAGCTTGTGAATTACTCATGACTAAAAGTGCAAAACATGTCTTCTTATTACATGAAGCCGTATAATCAACCGTCACTTTGCTTTCTTCAAATGTTCTTGTCAGACAAAATCTTTTGCCAGCTCAGACAGGAGAGGAATTATGCGCAAAATGAAAATGTCAAAGCTGACCTGAATGTAAAAGTAACAATGCTTATGATGAAGTTTCCAGGATGAATGAAATATCAAATGCAGAGAAAAGGGTAAAGCAGCTTCACTTTCTCAGCAACCATTCCCTGCTAAGATAGTAAGATCCCTGTTAACTTTTTAACAACCTGATTTTAACATGAGGAAAAAAATATCAAAACCCAAAGCCTCTAATCTCTTGATGACAACTCTGATATTCTGAAATTACATGTAACCCTGCAGATTTTTACATGCGCTACAGATAACACAGTTTAAAGAAGAAACAGAAAAGCATTTCATGTTGCAGAATTCATTTTAAATCAGGAAAAGATGAAACAGGATGCACTAGCAGATATGGCAGGGATAATGAGGGGTAGATGGAAGAAAGACAGAATTATGGGTCACTCCTATAGTGACTGTCACTGCATGTTTAATATCAAAAACAAAGTAAAATATGCTGAGAATCCTTTCTCTCAAAGCCACAATCTTCCTACATTTTGTGTAAACTGAATAAAGCTACACATTATGATATTTGATGTGTTACAAAATCACAAAATAAACATTTAATGAACAGAAAACATGGTCTTGCAGTGCTAGAAAAACACACAAATTGGTCATTTCTAATAGTATCTAAGGAGTTCTTGAGATAAATTCCAAATTTTGTAGAATTTATGTAATGCTTTTCAAATAATTAACTATCACTTTTTTGTCTAATCCATGGTCAAAGGCTGTAGAAGTACAGTAATATACACTTACAAGTGTGTCGATCAGTGTGTCAGAACGTCAATGTCAAATGAATATGTGCGATATGATGCGGGTAATTATTCATAATGGATGCTAACAAATTTAGAAGCAATTCTTTCCACTGGCTAAAACAGGGGCTTGACTGCAAAGCACATAATGCAGTATAAAATTGAATCCATAATAGTTCATTGAGTGGGATGAGTTCTAGTTCACGCAAGAGATTTCTTGTTTCATACATAGACTTTACTTGGGTGGCCTGCAGAGGAATATCAATCCCTTCTAAGTATATTTGGTGGCTTATTTTAGCACTTTTTTCATCTGTCCAAATGAACAACATCATCTGAGTTAGATTCAGTACTGGATAATCTCTTTGCTCTGCAGCAAAAGTTTTAAAAAACTAATATCTACATCATATCATACGTCTATTATGTGACACCGTTTCCTCTTAATTTTGCAGAACATCACTTGCAGTGGCTACCACGGATATGTGCACATACATGGTTAGTCTTCAGTTCATGTAGTTATGGATTCCACATTTTAAAAAATAACTTTGTGGAGGAAAACAGAGAATTTAACTGGCTATATTTGTTTACTTTCACCAGCAATGCTGTTTGCTTACCGGCGCAAACACTACTAGGACTCAAAGTGGCGTGCACAACTTTTTAGCTACTCTGTTTCAAAGTAGGCTTAAACAAGCTAATATTTGATTTTCCCCCTCCACCGCACAATTCTTTTGTTTTTTTGGTAATAAAAATAAGAAGCAAACCATTTTAAACAGTTTATTTTAGTTCTAAAATTTCATACATGAAACAAAACATGGCATTATTGTGAAAAGTAAGTTACATATGGTAAAACAGAAATTATTTATTAAATCTTTATAGTTGAAACATAATTTTTACACATGAGTAATTTTGATATGCTTCGGCTGTATCACCTTTTTATAAGGTCCAAATGCACTATAAGGACAACAGTATCGGGCCACCTACACCTTCAGGAGTTTCATCCCATTCTAACTCTATAAGAAATATTTGGGGTCTGTCTCTCAGAATTTTTTTCTTATTTATTCGGCAGAGCATTTATGATGTCAGATGGGTTGCTGAACAACAGGGCCTCTGTTCTAATTCATCACAAAGGTTGATGGACTTGAGGTCAGGGATCTGTGTGGGCCAGTCATGTTGTTCCACACCAAACTCATCCAATCCATGCCTTTTATGAACCTTGCTTGGTCAGTTATTCTGGAACAGAAAAGGGCCTTCCCCAAACTGTTCCCACAAAGTTGGAATCATAGAATTATCTCAAACATCTTGGTAGACTGAGGCATTAAGATTTCTCAGATAGAGAAGCATGATTCATCACTCCACAGAACCTGTCTCCACCGCAGCATGCTTTACATCATGCTATCTAACACTTGGCATTGTACTTGGTGATGTAAGGTTTGCATGCAGCTGCTCAGCCAATAGAAGCCCATGCCACGAAGTTCTCGGTGCACAGGTTTTGTGATGATGTTAAAGTCAGAGAAGACTTGGAACTCTGAAGATATCGCAGAGGGTTGGTGACTTTTAAGCACTATGCACCTCATTTGGCAGGCCTCCATCTAACTGTATGTGGTCTGCCACTCGGTGGCTGAGTTGCTGTGGTTCTTAAATACTTCCACTTTGCAATAATATTGCTCACAGATGGTGGGATATCTAGGAAGAAAGAAATTTCACAAAGTGACTTGTTGCAATAGTGGCATCCTAATATAGTAACATGCTGAAATTCAGTGATTTCTTTAGAACGGCCCATTCTTTCACAAATGTTTGCAAGTAGTTTTTCGGCTTTGTGTGTGCTATTAGCACAAACACAAGGGCATTTAACATTTAATCCTGCCACAGTTGCCAGCTGTTGTATTGCATTTTCCTGGTCTTCTTTAGGGAGTTGTCTTGCTCTCTGTTGTTAATTTTTGCATTGTATTGCAGCCTCTGATATGTACGGTCTTTGAACTGATCGTAGTGGCTCAATCTGCTTTGTTCTCTTTTATAGCATTGCATTGCTGATTCACACATAGCAGAGGTCAAATTTAATACCCTCCCTGAGTATTGTGACTGTTAAAATTATAATGAATGTTGCTACATTCTCTCAAGGTTGTTGTCATTGTTTTGGAGAATCTCCAGTTAGCTCACTGCAGACAATAGACAGTAATAATTTGTACGGCTTTAGCAATATTTCTCTACTGTGTCTGAGGAGGTCACAGCCTCTAAACTAACTCTGCATATACTCTGTAATCACATAATAAGATCTGTTCTTCCATGTGCTCACTGCCTGAACTTTTTAACTCTGCAGTGTCAAGTATACCGTCCTTTCTGAATAAACTGAATGGCACAAGGTGAACAGAAAATATTTTTCTTAAAGTAACTGCAGAATTTCTAATGACCATGCCCCCAAAATGAATCTCTTAGCTCCATCTGAGAAGAAGAAAATTGTCATGTTTTATAACAAATGACTACCCAAAATTTATCATGCAACAGTTAACCACCTATTCTGATGGTGGCCATGATTTCATTTCATTTAAAACTGTCTTGATTTTAACAATATATTTGAAGCTAGTGGTGTGGCTTAGGTGACGGGCAGAAATAAATCTATGCAGCTTGGTACAGACTGTCCCTGAGCTCGCCATCCCCCACTCAAAGCCTGAGACACACAACACTGAATGAATACGTACTGTAGAAATCTCTTAAAACCACACATGAATGTAAATTATGTAAAAGGTTGTGTGGGTGAAGGACATTAAACTGCAAGTAGCAGGTAGTGCAGGAAGTGTCAAAGCGTAGTATGAACACTGAAGTATGGCAAATAGCTGCCAGTTGTGCTTATTTGGACCAATGAGTTGTATGATATAGATTGTGGCCATGTATTATTGCATTGTATATGAAACTGCTATACCTGCCTAAACTGACAAAAAGCTAACTTGCATGCTTGCACATAAAAGTATTGTACAGGGCCTTGCAAAAGTATTTATGACCCTTGAACTTTTCCACATTTTGTCACATTATAATCACTAATGTAATCAGAACAGAACACTTTATTAATCCCAGGGGGGAAATTGTATTTTGTTACAAACACTCAGTCATATATAAATAAACATAAATTTGAAAGGCAGTAGATATAAATGTAAATAAATGTATTTAATTGGAATTTTATGTGACCAACACAAAGTAGTGTATAATTATGCAGTAGAAGGAAAAAGCTTTCAAAATTTTTTACAAATAAAAATCTGAAAAGTGTGGCATGTGTATTTTTCAGCCCCCTTTACTCTGATACTCCTAAATAAAATCCAGTGCAACCAATTGCCTTCAGAAGTCACCTAATTAATAAGTAGAGTCCAACTGTGTGTAATTTAATCTCAGTATAAATACAGCTCTTCTGTGAAGGCCTCAGAGGTTTGTAAGAGAACATTAGTGAATGAAAAGCACTATGAAGCCCAAGGAACACACCAGGCAGGTTAGGGATAAAGTTGTGGCGAAGTTTAAAGCAGGGTTAGGTTATAAAAAAATATCCCAAGCATTACTCAGATAAACAGCCAAGAGATCCATGGTAACTCTGAGAGAATCTGTCGACAGGACAACTCTTAGTCATGCACTCCACAAATCTGACCTTTATGCAAGAAGAAAGCCATTTGAATTTCCATTTGCAGTTTGCCACAAGCCACATGGGGGACACAGCAAACATGTTGAAGAAGGTGCTCTGCTCAGATGAGACCAACATTGAACTTTCTGACCTAAATGCAAAACTCTGTGCGGGGCGTAAAACACTGCGCATCACCTTGAACACACCATCCCCAGTATGAAACACGGTGGTGGCAGCATCATACTGTGGGGATACTTTTCTTTAGCAGGGACAGGGAAGCTGATCAGAGTTGATGAGGTGATCGATGGAGCCAAATACAGGGCGATCTTGGAAGAAAACCTGCAAAAGACTTGAGACTGGGGCAGAGGTTCATCTTCCAGCAGGACAACGTCCCTAAACGTACCTGCCAGACCTACAAAGGAATGATTTAGATCAAAGCATATTCATGTGTTAGAATGGACCACGCATGGTCCAACTGAGAATCCGTGGCAAGACTTGAAAACTATTGTTCACAGATGCTTTCCATCCAATCTGACTGAGCTTGAGCTATTTTGCAAAGAAGAATGGGTAAAAAATTTCAGTCTATAGATAAGTAAAGGTGGCAGAGGCATACCCCAAAACACTTGCGGCTGTGACTGCAGCAAAAGGTAGTTCTACAAAGTAGAGGGGGGCTGAATATTCATATACACACACACCAGCCACCTTTCACAGGGGGAGACCTCGGATATGAGCAATACAAGTACTAAGAGAGTCATGCCAGCTTAGACTTAGAACAAGGACAAGGATAAGGCACAAGTGGACAAGAGATGAGAATAGGGAATTGTTGGAATACTCAGGGCAGTGAACCCCCAAACTGAGAGAGTGGCACCAACTGATTCCAGGAATCTCTGTCCAGAAGAGCGCAGTCCTAGGAACAGCTAAGATACTGTGCAGAACCCTCAAGCTCCCAGGCCTCTGGTAGAGGACCCAAGCTTGGAGGACAAAAGACGGCCCACGAGGCTAGTGGGATTTTTTTTATATAAAGATGAAAACATTAACAGCCTCCCCTTCAACTGTCTGGTCATTTTAATTTTGATTTAACATTGAATGTTCTTAAAATTTAATAAATATGTGATATAGAAAGCAGTACCATAACAGCAGTCTACAAAGTTGTTAATCATACAGAACTGGATCAAAACTTTACTGTCATTAACCTCTGTCACTGTCCTTGCACTTGCTGCCAAGCAAAGCAGCCAAGTGGAACCACTTATTCATTCCTGCCTGTGATATTTCACTATTCAGTTATGAAAAAAACATCTAGGCTGTCATTTTTTCCTTGATGAGAAGTCCGACCCAAACTGTCCCTTCCAAAACTTTCTGGAAATTGGAGAACTTTGGATGTCAAAGTAAACATCAGATTGAACTCTGTTTCAAGTGAAATCTGGCCTTTGTTATACAAGACCTGACTGTGATACAGTTTTATTAGTCAGCTGCTAGTCAAGAAATGTATGTGATAAGTTAGCCAGTAATTGTAAAACATAAGCAAACCAGCTGACACCAGCACATCTTTTTCACAGAGGTTATTCTGGCTTACTATATCAACATAAACAAAAACAGAAATGAACTGTCATGGCTTGTACACTAAATGCCAGGTTATCAAATGGGTGAAATTATTCAACTTCATCTGACTTAAAATGTACTTGTCTAAAATATAGTTTCTATAACTTATTCTAACAAAATGTTTATGCATAGTACACCATTTATACAAATACTCCTGCATAAAACTGCTTTCAGATCTGGTGGCTTTTTTGTTCAGATTGCCATTGAACTGCTGAGTGACCTGGATCATCTTGGCTCAGAAGACAAAATGAACCATTTCCTTTCCTGCTGTATATAAAATGGATGCCTTGCAAGCCCCAGGCAGGAAGCGAATCGGCCACAGACCATCACTCTTGGAGTTATAAGAGATTTCTTAAAACACAGTTCCACAAGGCAGATGTTTTTTGGCATGGTGCATGAACCCAGGCTGTCCACAAATATATTAAAAAATCCAGTAAATTTAAATGATTGCAAGGTTGGTAATGTGGCCATTTTAACACAGAGGTTGCTTGAATATAATATCACAGCACAGTTTGTAGGCTATGATGTAGTTAGGGGTGTAAAGATTCCATTCCAGTTTGGATTATACAATACACTGTATCTAAAAGATGGACAAACCCACTGTGACAGCATCCATTAATAGCAAAATTCAGTCTTTAAGCCTTGAGCTGAGCATTTTTCTCCATTTTTGTGTTTTGAAACCAGACAAGAGCAAGGGGTGAAAATGACTGCGAAACCAAGATACTGCATATGCCTCTCTGACATATGACTCTTACACTCACTCAGTACTGAAATACAGCAACACCACAATTGGCAGTGTTACCAGAGAGAGCCAGATCACCATGTACCCTAATCAGATGCCATGGATGAACAGGGAAGTGCAGCTTCTGCAGAAGGCACGTAACAGTGACTTCAGGACAGGTGACACACAGGCCTACTGCACGTCCAGGGTGGATCTGAAGAGGGGCATCAAAAATGCCAAGTGCAACTACAAGCTGAAGGTGGAGGAACACTTTATTAATTCTGACCCCCGACACGTGTGGCAGGGCATTCAGGCCATCACTGACTACAAGCCCAGCAATTCCACACCAACAGCTATGAGCTAAATGACTTTTAAGTTCATTTCGAGAGCAGAAGTACCAGCGTGCCTCAAGACCACTTCGATAGTGCCAGTGCCAAAACACTCATCACCGACATGCCGGAACGACTACCGCCCTGTAGCACTCACATTCATAGTTATGAAGTGCTTTGAGCGACTGGTCCTGGCACACCTCAAGAAGTACCTGCCCCCCACACTGGATCCACACCAATTTGCCTATCAAAGCAATAGAAGTACAGAGGATGCTGTATCCACAGTGCTGCACCATGTACCCCTACACCTGGAAAACAAGAACACCTATGTAAGAATGCTGTTTGTTGATTTCAGCTCAGCACTCAACACAGTCATTCCCTCCAAGTTAACCAGTAAACTCAGGGATTTTGGAATCAGTACCTCCCTCCGTAACTGGATCATGGACTTTCTGACCAACAGACCTCACTATGTTAGGGCAGGCCACAACTGCTCCACCAACATCATACTCAACACTGGAGTATCACAGGGCTGTGTTCTGAGCCTGTTCCTCTACTCCCTTTTCACCCATAACTACAGGCCTATGTATGGATCCAACGCCATCATCAAGTTTGCAGATAACACCACGGTGATAGGACTCATCAGTGACAACAATGAGTCTGATTACAGGGCAAAGGTTAAGCATCTAGCTGCATGGTGCACCGACAATAACCTGCTCCTGAACATCAGCAAAACTAAGGGGCACACTGTGGACTTCAGGAAAAAGAAGGGAGACACATATGACCCTATCCATATCAATGGCATGGCTGTTGAACGTGTCTCCAGCTTCAAGTTCCTGGGGATCTATATTTCAGAGAACCTGTCCTGGATGACCAACACCCCCAGTCTGGTTAAGAAGGCCCATCAGCGCCTCTTTTTCTTGAGAACACTGAAGAAGAACCATCTGTATGCTGACATCCTGGGTAACTTCTACTGCCGCACAACTGAGAGCATCCTGACCAACTGTATCACAGTCTGGTATGGGAATTGCTCTGTCGCTGACTACAAGGCACTGCAAGTGGTGGTGAAAACCACCCAGCGCATCACAGGGACTCCATTGCCTGCTATTGAGGATGTCCAGAAGAAGAGATGACTATACCAGGCGTCCAACATTCTCAGGGACCCCTCCCGTCCTGCCCACAGTCTCTTTCACCTCCTCCCCTCCAGAAGACACTTCAGGAGCCTTCAGACCAAAACCAGCAGGTTTAGGAACAACTTATTCCCCACAGCTGTCTCCCTACTGAACTCTGTTCCCTGCTGAACCCTCCCTGTCCCCTCCCGCACCACTGCACACTCCTCCTCCCTCCTCATCTCTCCCAAGGACCATGTCTGTACTTTATTGTATAAAGTATTCATTGTATATGTACATACTCACATTGGTCACTGTTATAGTATGTTCACAGTGCTTTTCTTTCACTGCTGTATAAATATTCATAGCACTCTGCATATCTGTTCATTTCTGTATATTATTATAGAACATATATATACTTGTCCATACTTCATCTGTATGTTTTCCCTTCTGTATATTAATGCAAATTTATTCCCACTTCTTGCACTGTGCTTATCTGTACATAACTGCTCCTAACTGTACATACTGCACATACTGTATATATTGCACTTGCTGCTCTTTGCACTTCTGATTAGATGTTAAACTGTATTATGCTACCTTGTATTTATACATGTGTAATGACAATAATGTTGAATCTAATCTCATCTAATCTAAACAACAGGACCTGCCTTTTAATTTCTGTTGTAGCTCATTACAAAGCTTCTTGATGGGGTTGAGGTAAGGGCTCTGTGTGGGCCAGAAACATGATTTTTCACTCCACAGAACATGTTTCCACTGCTCCAGGGTCCAGTGGCAGCGTGCTTTACACTACTGCATCCGATGCTTGGCATTGTGCTTGGTGATGTAAGACTTGTATGAAGCTGCTTTGCCATGGAAAACCATGCCATTAAGTTTCTGGTGAATAGTTTTTGCTCTTATGTTACTCCCAGAGGAAGTTTGAAAATGTGCAGCTATTGAGTCAGCAGAAAATTGGGAACTCTTGTGAACTATGTGCCTTAACACATGTTTTTAAAGGTAGACTGCATGGCTAGAGGATGATTTTTTACACCTTTGGCAACGGGATTGAATGAAACACCTGAATTCAGTGATTAAGAGGTGTGGCCTGATATTTTTCATATAGTCTATAACTCAAGTGCTATTGCTTATCCTGTATTTGCACACACTATTTACACCAACATAAAAGATAACATTAAAAAATGGATCAACACGCTGAGTTAACCTTTAGATTTTTCTTCAAAGCTTAGCTAACATACCTGTAGTGTATGGCAGTCTCTGCCATAGGTGTTACATAACCCTGGTGATTTTTCTGTGTTTATATTCACTTAACTTTCACTATGTTACAATTAGCAATTGGAACACAAAGCTATAGAAGTTTGTATTGTGACTTTGGTCTCACTTTCAGAATCTTATTATTAGCAGCAGTCTGCTGTGGAACTAATGTGGAATATCAAAGTCAATGATAAACTTGGTTGTAATTTTTGTACCTCGCCTGGTTAAATTGTTTAATTACTTGATCACATACAGGGGTTAGTAAAAGTAAAATGTAATTTGTCTATTTGGTTGTGCAACGTGGTACACCAAACAGGCTCCTAATGATGCTCCCATGTCCAGGTTAATAAGGCTCTATAACTGTCTGGTTTAATAATCCAGGCTTTGCTTTATTGATAGAGTAAAAGCAGCTGTGGGACCTGTACATGTGACAGGAAGTAATTAAGCTTCCATTACACAGAGCCAGTCAGCTTTGCATGCTCTTAATGCACTCTAATGATTTTCCTCTTGTCCACTTCAAAACGCAAGGTCACAGTTAATGTAAATAGCTACTTGTGACCCTCCTGTCAGGATAGCCTTTCCCTTCTGTGGGAACATCAGCATTAGTGATGAATTATTATGGAGTCTGGCATTTTAATGTCATTATTTGATGGACTGCAGCTTCTCCAGACACCTGCATCTCAATTCTACTATCCCCTCCCTTTCCTTGTGAGCTGTGGTAATGTGAGGAAGATTAACACATATTTGTGTAACTTGTTGTTAACCTGTCATAAGCTGCAACTGCGTTGGACAACGGAGTAAAGAAATGCACTGTGAATACCAAATTCGATGTAATTCTGAACACCCACACATGCACACGTGGGCAACACAGAAGTAGTTTTATTACCATATGCACCCACACACAGACAAAATCACACAAGTTTCTTTTATGATAACAATGTTGTGACTAGGCACAAGAGTAACCCTCAAAAAGTGCAGGTTTTCTTCAATTCACTGACTCTTCTCCCTCGCTCCCAAACCTCTGTCATGAAATATGTATCCACATTCAACACTTTTGGACCTAGAGTCAACACCCAGAACCAAAGGGTCCCAGCAGGCTCATCCCTGTAGTCACGCCTGCTTCTTCTACTGTAGCTTCAAGTCTTTTCTTCTCTCACTACAGGTCTCTGTACTTCTGAGTCATACAGTTAAACCTGACCACCATGAGCCAAGCTGTCACAAGTTAACGGCTTTGGTCTCCATTAATTCTTAGTAAATATCAAGCTTTCCTTGTTATTAATCTCTTTCTGAATTCCTCTGCATACTTTTCATATATTATAACAACGACGTAATACATGCATTGTAAGCTGCTCTGAACGGTTGCATCATCCAACTTGGCTGCGTGTCTGTGCAAGTCTGGGAGCCAGCTGAGCCTTGTGAGCGATTCAGCAGGACCGCAAGCAGGAAATGAGGATGATGGAAACATTCAGCCCTGGGGCTCCTATTACAGGTACAGAATCTGGAAACCAAGAAGAAGACTGTGCATCTAAAGAGAAAAAGTATGATCTACTCTGAAACACTTTGCTGTTTTCCATGTGAAGTAAAAGAGAGATTTTTAAAACAAACAATTTGAAAAGCAATTAGATTCAGTATTTGTTCTGAATACAGAGGATGAATCCCCCTTACTTTCCATTGCACATATATGTCTAAAAAGAGGATCACCCAGCCAACTCTGCAGCTTATAAATATAATTCTAAAACAGAATTATACACATGTACTTGTTTAAGTGAAAAATAGAGGTACTAAAAACCTCATTAGTAATGGTTCTCAGGAGTTTTCAATTAATATATTTGTTTTTCCAAACAGATGGTGGTAGCTACTGAGACAGAAATCCTAATTGAGCCATGCCACATAAATGCATGTACTTCAAGCAGTTGGCCATGTGTCCACACATCTCTTGAGAAACTAGAGTAAAATGGACATCTAATATTCAAGACATTTTGCAAAGACATTCAGTGAAAATGGCACACTCACTGTGCTATAATGACAAGGATGTCAGATTGTGAGGCGTCAGTGTAATGCAATATGCCACCACTGATCATCAAGAAAGACACAGAATTTAAAGTCAAATCAAGGTCATCATGATCCTTTCTGATGCACAAAGTGGTTTAAGTCAGTCATCAGAGAAAAGCTCACCCTATTTGAAGTTTTCTTCAAGGATTTGTGTTTTGTTTAATGGGCATAGTACCCTAAGATGGAAAAGAAAGTGTCGAGAAAGATACTTTAAACTATGCACCGAATTATTTTGCTATGTACTGTCACGGAAAATGCCAAAACACAATTGTGCACAAAACCTTTGACTCAAATGAAAAATAAACAGATGCCATGATCTTCGCGCTGGGTCAGTGTACATAGCCTTTGCTGTTGCTATTTAGCAGTTCAAGCTGTTTGTGATTGTTGTTAAGTCAGAAGTGTGCGCACAGTAATAATATATGCCTCCACTAAGCCATTTTGGCTGGGAGCCCCAGTCTGCTAAGTGGTGTGCAAATAGAGGAAGTAAATTACCATAATACCACATTTCAGACATCAAGGACACAGAAACAGACAGCAAAAATTCAAATGTAAATGTGCTGAGCTGACAGCTGCTCCCAAATACTATTCACATTAAATCGTGAGAAAGGTCTCAAGGATATGTCCTCTGAAAGCCCTTTACAATGACTAGATGATTTGACCCTCTGCTGCATCAAGAGGCAAATGAAACTTTGTGTAATTTTAAGGCACTTCTGTTGATTTAATATCATTTTATTTATATAGTGCCATTTCATAACAACACATTATGTTTTCAGGTAAATAAAGACCTTGCAGGAGCTTATAATAGAGAAACCACAAAATTTAATAGTAGAAAGTAGTACAGTCACCACCCTAAGACACAGCTCTTGTCTGGTTCCAGTACTAAAATATCCTTTTTTGTTCTAATGTAATTCATCCTCAGCCCCCCTCTTGCGGTGCTCAATTCTAGGTCCTATTTTATTCTCTATCTATAAGCATGATGTAAGATAATCCATAAATAAACTGTTAATTTATTATTTACACAGTTATATGTTCCACTGACAAGTGGCAAAATCAATGCAATTATCTAATCACTTTGGCTTTGACTCTTTGTTGTTAAATGCTGGATGTCACAAAGTGTGCTAAAGCTCAGTGATTACAAATCTAAGGTCCTTACGCTCAGTATGTGATTTAGAAAAAATCAGCATTAAGTCATCCTTGTTGTTGCTAATGTTGCTAAAGTTTAAAAAAGATCTATCAGCCGGGGTCTCAATCAAAAGTCCGCCTTCTGCCTTCAGCTCATTGAAAACTCAGCTGCTGGACTTTTAACAAATTCAGAGAGCCAAGATGACATCAATCCCATCCTTGTGGCATTACATTAGCTACTGGCTACTGGTTAGGTATTGAATGATTTAAAACTTTTATTCACTCCCTTTAAAGCTGCTGGACCTTTGTGAGAAAAATGTTGTCCCATTCTTGTCTAAGAAATTATTCTATATTATTTTCAATAAGCGACAGCCCCAGGTCTTCTTTGTCACATTTTGCATTTCATCTTCTTCTTCTTCTTCTTTTGGCTGCTCCCGTTAGGGGTCGCCACAGCGGATCATCTGCCTCCATCTCACTCTATCCCTTGCATCCTCTTCCCTCACACCAACCCTCTGCATATCCTCCTTCACTACATCCATGAATCTTCTCTGTGGTCTTCCTCTTCTCCTCCTGCCTGGCAGCTCCTTCTTCAACATCCTTTGTCCAACATATCCACTATCCCTCCTCTGAACATG
>VUQH01001081.1:3122-15469 GCA_015106775.1 Etroplus canarensis
AAGATCAAACTGTAAAAAAAAAAAAAAAAAAAATCACACCAAAATGAAATCACTTCTCTCATAGCTTCAGGATGCCAGTACTGCAATGAAATCTAGTTTGTTTGTTGTTGTTTTTTTTAAAAAAAGGAAGCATTAACAAAGAGGCAAAAGACACACCTGAGTGAACCATAGTGCTGTAACACTGAAAAATATCTCACCTGTCACACAACCAGGTGAGATATTTTTCACTCGCTGCACGACTCATATATAAAAAGAGCACCAAACACTGCAGATTCATTCATTCACATTATTTTTTTCCATGGAGCTTCTATCAGGTTTACAGAGAAGCAGTAGTTTCTAAAAAAAATCATGGATACAGCCAAGACTGGTGACAATTAGGAAACTCATAATTTCATCACATAAATGGAGAGAAACAAACAAAAAACCCCACTCAGACCGAAATAAAAAAAAATAAGTGAGAGAGAGTGTTGGTATTTTCAAAAGTGAATAAAAATATGATATAATTATATTTCAAATTTAAGTCAAATATCTATTTTTTATTTTTAAGTGTGGTCCTCACAGTGTCTGCAAGTTTTTGAACAAAAAGTTTATTTTATGCTTAATTCAGTATTTATATTGAATATTTATATTTCAGTGTTATTCTTTGAGTGGTATGCTTGAAATACATTACAAGTCATTTTTCATTTTATTACATTTTTATATTTACTCCTTACTTTGCTTGCATATGAAATCTGCACAATGTCAGACATATGAGGGAAGGAGGGGAAGGATGGAAGGACCTGTATTGTTTGGCTAGGCAGACTGAGCTGGAAAGGATGCGCAACAAGTTAGGGCGATTAAAGACAGAGAAAGAGAAGTACTAACAAGTGATGAGAGTGTGTTCAGAAGATGGAAGGAAAAATGACAGAGAGGAAGATGGGTGAAGGAAAGATACTGAAACAGGAAGTGCAGAGTATTAGTAAGGAGGAAGTGAGGGCAGCAAGGAAGAGGATGAAGAGTGGAAAGGTGGTTGGTCCAGATGACATACCTGTAAAGGTATGATGATGTCTATGAGAGGGCAGTGGACTTTATAACCATACTGTTTAATGTGATACTGGAGAGCAAGAGAATGCCTGAAGAATGGAGAAGTGCAGAGCTGCAGAAACTACAGAGGGATCCAGCTGATGAGCCATACCATGATGCTGAAGCTAGATTAAGAAGAGCGGTGATGATCAGCAAGCAGCAGAATAGTTTCATGCCAAGAAAGAATACTACAGATGCAATGTTCGCTTTGAGAGTGCGGATGGAGAAGTATAATAGAGAAGGTCAGAAGGAGTTGCACTGTGTCTTTGTGGATCTTGAGAAAGCATATGATAGGGTGCCAAAAGCAGGACTGTGGAATTGTATGAGGAAGTAAGGAGTGGCAGAAAGAATGTGACAGCGGTGCAGGACATGTATGAGGAGGTATGCACTGGAGAGAAGAGGAATGAAAGTCAGTAGAAGCAAGACAGAGTACGTGTGTGTGAATGAGAGGGAGGAAGGTGGAGTGGTAAAGATGAAAGTAGTAGAGGTTGTGAAGGTGGATGAGTTTAAATAGCTGGGGTCAACCGACTAAAGCAAAAGACAGTGCTCAAGAGAGTGCAGGCAGGGCGGAGTGGGTGGAAATTAGTGTCAGGGGTGGTTTGTGACAGAAAGATAGCAGCAAGAGTGAAAGGGAAGGTTTACAAGATGGTAGTGGGGCCTGCTATGATGTATGGTTTGGAGACAGTGGCACTGATAAAAAGACAGGAGGTGGAACTGGAGGTGGCAGAATTGAAGAAGTTAAGATCTTCGCTGGGAGTGACCAGGATGGACAGGATTAGAAATGAGTACATCAGAGGAACAGCTCAAGTTGAGAAGTTTGGGACAAAGTAAGATGTAAGACGTGCAGATGAGGGATAGTGGATACATTGGACAACGAGAGGGCCAGGCAGGAGGAGAAGAGGAAGACTACAGAGAAGATTCATGGATGTAGTGAAGGAGGACATGCAGAGGATTGGTGTGATAGAGGAGGATGTAAAGAATAGGGTGAGATGGAGATGATCTACTGCAGCAGCCCCTAAAGGGAGCAGCTCAAAGAAGAAGATAGGTATAGATCACTACATTTATTGTTGGCAGTTCTGGAATTTTGGGGGAAATGTCCACTGTAGAAGTTATTTTAAACTTTTTCCTTTCCCCTCAAGGGATTACCATGGCGGACGAATCTACATATGTGATTTGGCACAGATTTTTACACCAGTTGCCCTTCCTGACACCACCTTCCTGTTTATTCATGTTTGGGACCCACATTAGGCATACACTGGCTTGTGACCCTCAAGGCTGAGCTTGTGTCCCCTCCTTGATGCAAACTAGGGACCTTTCGCATGTCATGCTATATGTAAACCACTGTAATCGTTCTTATAGGTCATATAAAGAGGAAGTATAAAAACAAAAACATACATATTGTTGGATCATAATGGTTGTGGATGAGTTGTGAGTTTTCGTGCATATATGTACATAATATGCATGTAAGTGTGCGCACACTTCCTGTACATCTGTGCTGGAATACACCTGTACATCTGCAGCAGGAAGCCTGTTTTGTGCTGCACAACTCAGCCAGGCCTGCTTGGTGGGAGGACCATTAATCTTAGCTAAATCAAATAAATCAAGTGCACTTTAGAAAAGAGCTGTCAGTGTAATTGTTGTGATAGCCATTCCCCTGCTACTCCAGGGGGAGCTCTATTGAAAACTGTGCCAGGGAATGCACACTCACCGCCATCCAAAAAATGCAAAGGCTCTGAGAAAAGATGTAACTGAGGCTACCCTCTGAAAGAAGACATCTGAAGCTTCCCAGTAACATGATGCTGCTGAACAGGATGAGACTGAAGTTTGCAGCCATGTTTCTGCTGTAGACTCCATCATAGTGGGATGCTCGCACAAGGCCGCTGCAGTCTAGTAGGCCTGTATTTGTGTTTGATCTTCCCCAATGTTAAATGTGACCAAAACACCCCTGATGCTCTGCTCTGCAGTTGGCACTGCTGTTAAATGATTTTGCTGAAGAGCGAGCCGCCGTGGCGATAAAACATCAAACCTAATCTGCAGCACCATCCTGTGCATCTGCGCAGAAAGAGCACAGTTTGGTATTTTCATTTGAAAAGAATGCAAAAGCCTTTCAAGGAAACCATATTGGCAGTTGCGGGGATGAGACAGAGGAGATAATGGGGATGGAAAGAGCAGCATGTGAAAAAGCTGGGCTGCCCTTGGCTTCCCTCTCAACCAATGAGGGTTAAATGACTATCTGGGCACCTTGGCAACCATTTCTGCACTTCTTTTTTGTCTTTGTAGCTGCAAACAGGCTGCGTTCATCTGTCAAACACACCTTTAATTTCCTGACAAAAGTAGTGCATCTGCAAATAAGATGTCACGAAAAAGGAACAGGAAGATTTTTTCCCCTCCACCAGCCATTTTTTTTTTGTTTACTTATTACAAATAAGTATCTCTTCTACATGTTTCTCAGGGTTCCACCAGATGGTGCCAAACAGTGTGTGCTTGTGTACAAAAGTGAGTGTTTGTGCGAGAAGAGTCTTGAGAGGTGAAGAGAGCCTCTGTCATTCACCTTCACATTAGGTATCACAACAACCAGCAGAGTGGAGCAGGACAAAAAGGTTCTCAGATGAAACACTAACCTGTGCTTCTTCAAGGTTTCAGCAGAATGTGTGCACAAACACAGCAGTTGTTTGTGAGGATCAAGAGCTGGGTTGGCAGGGGACCCACATGGTTCCTATTTCTAAAGTTAAATACACTTAACCATCACTTCAGGTGGTTTAGAAGAAAATAGTCCACATTAAGTACAAAAAAAGGTTAGCAAATGTGAAAAAGATGAAAAAGAGATGACATGGATGGATGCAAACCCTGCTAATTTGTTTGACCTACTCTCTCCTGAAATGAGAATGGATGGAGGGATTCCCAGTGTCCTGATTGGAAGATGGATGAGTGTGCAGCTTTGGCTTTAATTGATTGAAGACGGGAATTCAGTTAGGGATAATTGAATCATGGAAATCATTAAAAAGCTCAAGTGCAGGAGATAATTAGCAGAGCTAACCAGGTTGTAATCAACCCTGCTCTTTAGAGTAAAAAAAAAAGGAGCTTCTTATCCTGCAAGATTTAAGTTTCCCTGACAGTCTGTGTAAAACATCAAACCCTTCTTTTAGCTTTGAAGCTGCTTTTTTTGTGTGTGACTCGGATCATATTTATTAATAAATGAATGCCGTGTTTTAATATTTCCGTTTACTTTTGGCTAATTGGTCTCCAGGCCAGTTTGCTGCTACAGATTCCCAGGGTCAGCCAGGGGTCAGCGTTCTACTTCATTACTCCATCCAGGGAAATGAGGAGCCTGATTAGTTTGGGCTTGACCTTGGACTATTCTGTTAAGCTCTCTCTTACTAAATCTCTTCACTTCAGATCTCAGCAGACCACCCGAATCATTGAAATCATCGCGGTAGAGAAAAACAACAGGAGTGCGTGTGGATGTTTCAGAGTGATGTTTGAACAGGGAGATTTTTCTTGTAAGCTGCTGAGATTTGGTGGGCGATATCTGTAGGTTCAGTGTCACGGTGGATGTGAAGTGCAGGACTGTTACCCATAGAAACTAAGTAACCTATGGCTGGTGACTGTCATAGAATGCCATGGTAACAGCAGAGCCTGGCTGGTTTCCTATCTATTTCAAACACATGATCATACTTAAGCAGAGCTGCTCCCCCTCTGCCCATTACCACCCTCCTCCTCCCTCTTCCTCCCTTCTATAATGTGTTTGTCATCCAGTTGGAGTGGCCAAGCATTAGCTTTATATTTAAGGCAGCAGCCAGCAGGGGGGTATGATCTGTCCCCCCTGCTGATTCAGGCTGCCCTAAGTCTGGATGTGCCAGGCCCAGAGACTTGTGGGTAATCCTCCCTCCTCCTCTTCCTCCAACCCAAACCCCCCCTGCAGTGCTTCCTGAATCAGATTGCTGGTGACCCCCGCTGAGTGATGTCTCACCCTAGAGAATGGGGAGAAGGCGCAGCAGGGGAGCGCGCAGGCAGTGATGCTATGCCCCTGGGCCGGGCATCAAACTTGTATGTAAATACACGTCCCACCATGCATGTCCAAATCAAGAGCAGTGAGTAAGTGACATACTAGGCGAGCCTGCAGATGATTTTGGGGCTCTCCAAGGTGTGCATCAGGTGTGGACTGTCCTTTTCTTGCTTTTTGAATGTGACATCTTTTCGGACTTTGCATAAAATTGCCCACTCCTCCAGCAGCTGGCACAAACTAGCACAACTTCTACACTCGATTAAGGATTGAATAAACATGGAGTTTCATATTTACCACTTCATTTCTGTGCCTAATTTTTTCAAAGATGAATAGATTTACAAATCAACAAGCAGCCTCAGTGGAGCCTCATTGCACACAGTTTTAGCCTTGGCTTCAACCCATGCCAAATCGATTCCAGAGGTCATTTTCCCTTTCCTTCTTCTTTTTCCCGTGCACCACTGGTCCTGCTCTGCAGCCTGTACTGAAGGCTGTCTAAGACAAGAGTTTGTGTGTGTTTATTTTCTCCTTTGGAGCTAAAAAAAAAAAAGAGCTCTGTCTCCACTTAGCAAAGCCTTGCCTTCTTCACAGGCTCAAAACCTCGATGGTGGACGGATGGGGAGTCTCAGAAGTACTGATGTTGAGTGAGTCACGCATGGAGTTGACTGTGAAAGAAATGTTGAAGTAGACAGCAGATGAGAGTGAAGGGTAAAGGGGGAGGTTCTGTGTGATAGAAGGATGTAGATGGTGCTATAGGTAAAAAAAAACTAAGAGTGAGGTAGATGTATTGAGCAAAATATAGAGGAAAATGGAGATGGAGAGAGAGGCCAGGCAGCTGGGAGCTCCCACAGACACGCACTTCTGTCTAAGCAGCTTTCCTCTCAGGGCAGGGTCGCGGCAGGTCACGGCGGGATTACACTTTTGGCAAACAAGAGGGAGCTCCTCTCTCACAAAGCCGTGCACGACTCCCCCATGACTCTCAGCAGCTGTAATAAAGCCAAGGCAGCCCTGAACCTACAAACAAAAAGCTAACACGCTATCGATCGACAGCGGCCAACTTTCACGAGGTGGTGTCGAAAGGTCGACATTGTGCAGACAGCTCGGGCTGGGGTGAAGGGCTATTATTGGGATGAGGGAAAACTCTGGCGTTTGGTCTTATCACAGAAATTCCTCACTTACTTGGCAATTTCACCAAACTGTCAACATAGGAAAGGAGTTATTGTTATTCAGGAGATGAGTAAAAGCAGCCCCCCCCCCTCCTGTGTAACAGTGTGATATTCCAATCACCAAAATCCAAATGAGGTTTTTCTATCCTTTCAATCAATAGCCATCCCCTGCAGTGCCTCCATGTCTCTTTACTTCCTAATCAACACTTCCACTCATAGGGAGGTCAGCTGAGCAGGCGCACAGTGCCCCGAGCACTGCTTTGAACTTAATTAAGCAGCTTTAAACACAGCCGAAAAGATTCATTAATACACAGGCAAGATGAGCAGCTAGATGAGAACATGGCCCCCTCAACAGAAGAGATTCAGCTTCGGATGGCTGTTGAACTCACATGGGTCAACATCGAGGGCGCGGTGATGGAGGTCCCGCAAGGACTGCCAAATCCTTTAGATTTGATAAAGGTTCCACTAAAAGTCCTTCTCTTTTTTTGCTGTTAAAACCTCACTCTGACTTCTGCAAACCCTGTGAATGAGACGGTGTGTTGGTACAGAAGTAAAATATCTGTGAACACAGGAGGGAAACATGCAAAGAATGAAGGGGAAAGAGAGGTAAAGATGGAGGTGTGCATGCGCCTGGAAGGCTGCAGTGTGCCACCGGGGTGCTGTGAGGCAGGGCCTGTTAAAGGAGAGCTCCAGACCAAGGTGTTCTATAGCTTGGGGGCTAACGGTGATAAATGAGTCCCTTAATGTCGGCAAACACTTTATCTCTGCTTCATCTGTTTTCATTAGGCAGGGCCAACCTTTGGCTGTGAGAGAACGTGCTGTAACTTTCATTACCACGACACAGAAAGGAGAGGCAGAGAGACCTCCCATCGGTCTAATAAAAACACCAGCTAGACACCATGACAGATCCTATTCCTTATTATTATGATGGCATGCCACTGTTATAAATTAAAGAATGCCATGTCCCTCAAAGATGATCAGTGCTTTTCCTTAACTCGTGCTACTCAATGATTTCTGCTCTTTTCGTTGTTCTTATTGGTCTTCCTCGCTTCTTATTATATTATCTTATTATTTCCATCTGGCAGGATTATTGAATAGCCACCAAGGCTTTTTCATTCCTTATTAGGTGGCAATGGAGGAATTAGGGTCTAGTTTATTGTTGCTGAGAAAACAATCTCACTGCATGGCTCATTTAGTGGCCGTTGTGGAGCTTTCGATCATAACACATAGCTTTCATTAGCAGATGGTGTTTGGCCAGTTGGAAATGTAAATGTTTAAATTTAAGTATTTTTTATTCAGTCATCATTTTCGACCCTGAACTGTTGAGAAAACAGCCTCATCACATTGTTTGGAAGCTGATATAAAGGCAGATGTTTTGAGTGTTGAACTGGAACTGCTCCAGCACTCCTAAATGCCATATTCACACCCCTAACATTAACAGTAGTAACAGTGGTAATAAAAATGCATTTTATAAACATTGTCTTGCTTTCTTTTCTAACATATTATTATTACGCAATATGGTGTACCTTGGCAAATCCAGTTGCATGGACTTCACAGTAATATTTTTCAGGACTCATCATTCTAAACGTGGCTTGAACAGGGTGACCACCTCTGTGTTGAAATGACAGAATACTAATCTATTCTTCACTCGGGGGTAGCTTATGTTACACGCTGTTTTGGGTCTGCACAATAAAGGGAGGGTTTATGTGATCTTGAAATCTTCAATGTAAAAACAAATTTCTTATCAGTCTACTTGTTGCACAGGTGTATGGAGATGTCTATATAGAAGGATGCTACTTTAATTACTCAATGATTTGGGGGATTGCCCCCATGCAGTTAAGAGCCTGAAACAATGTTGTGCAGGTTTCCGTATATCTGCTTTGCTACAGATTGATCTTTAACTTTGGAAAATTATGGCCATCATTAAGTCTTGCCTAAGGTTTGAAATACTGACTAAAGGGTCCGCCCTAAAACAGGTGTATTATGTTCCATCTGTCCATCTATTTTCTGATGCTTGTCTGGGTTCGGGTCATGGGCTCAGCAGTGTAAGCAGAGATGCCTGGACTTCCTTCTCCCTGACCACCCTCTCGAGCTCTTCTGGGGGACATGGATTGATCCCCAAAGAAGCTGAGAGATATAATCTCTCCTGGGTCTGCTCTGGGTCTCTTCCTAGTTGGAAATGCCCAAAACACCTCACCTGGAAGGTGTCCAGGAGGCATCCATATTAGATGTCCAAACCACCTCAACCTTCTCTTTTTGATGTGGAAGAGTGACTGAGCTCCTCACCCTATCTGTAAGGGAGAGCCCAGACACTCTTCAAAAGAAGCTCATTTCCTTCACTTGTATCTGTGATCTCATTCTTTCAGTCATTACCCGGAGCTCGTGACCATAGGTGAGAGTAAACCATAGGTGACACAGATAAACCGGTAAATCGACAGCTTCGATTTAACACAGCCCTCTCTTCACCGCAACAGACTGGTACAGCATCCGCATCACTGCACACGTTGCACTAATCTGTCCTCCCTCCTCCCTTCACTTGTAAATATGGAGACTCCATCCTTTTCTAGCTGAGAACCATGGCCTCTGATGATATGGAGGTGCTAATTCTCATCCCAGCTGCTTCACACACATCTATAAACTGCATCAGCACAAGCTGGAGGTCGTTGTTTGATGAAGCCAACACCACCACATTATCTACAGAAAGTAGAGATGAGATTCTGAGACCACCAAAACTGACACCTCTCCCGCCCCCTGGCTGTCGAGTTGGATTTATTGCCGGAAATGTGAACCAGGCTCTTGCTACAGTTGTACAGGGACCTGATAGCCTGTAACAATGGGTCCAATACTCCATACTCCCAAAGCACCACCCCATAGGACACCTCAAGGGATGTGCCCAAATGCTTTCTCCAAATGCGCAAAGCTCATGTAAACTGGTTGGGCAAACTCCCACGCACCTTTAAGTATCCCTGAGAGGACAAAGAGCTGGTCATTCATTCCACAGCCAGGACAAAAGCTACATTGTTCCTCCTGAATCGGAGAGACACCCAACAGACAGACCCTCCACTCTAGCAACCTGGCATAGACCTTCCCAAGGAGCCTGAGAAATGTAATACCACTAAAGTTGGAAGAAACCCTCCACTCCCCCTTCTTAGAAAGAGGGACCACCACCCCTGTTTTCCAATCCAAGGGCACTGTCCCCAACTTCCACCCAGAGCAGTCAACCAGGACTTCCTCACAACATCTAGAGCCTTAAGGAAGTCAGGGTGAATCTCATCCACCCCAGGGGCCCGACCACCAGAGAGTTTGCATTATATTCAAATCTGTAATTATTCATTCTGAATCAGCCTTAGACTCTACAATAACCCATCCAGCTAATTATGTTGCTTTAGAAAGTAACATTGTAATGTGTACACATGACATTCTGTTTGAGGGCTAAGCTCCCACTAAAGGTCTGATCCTAGGCTCACCCCTGAACTGCAAACTGATTTACTTATAATTACAGAATAATGAACGCAGTTATTAATAATCATTGCTCATAATGTGATCATGTGATGTGTTAATCTACTTTTTTAATTTGGCAAACTCATCTGAAGTCCACATATTTGTTTGCTGTGTGAAATGTAAATAAATGCAATATGAAAACCATCTAAAACCTTTATTTAATTGAAAATACACAAAAGAAAACATATAAAATGTTGAAATTGAGATATATTTTCCTCTAAAAAATATATCCTCACTGTGAATTTGATGCCTCATTTCTGAAAAGTTGGGACAACAAAAGAGCATCCCAGAGAGGCGGAGTAATTCACAAATAAAGTGGGGCATGGGTTTGCCACAAAAATACTTTTGAGCATAAAATTGAAAAGAATTTGTGAATCTCATCATTTGTGGTACATAACATCATTTAAAAATTCAGAAAATTGGAGGAAACAGGACAAGAATAGAAACCAATATTGAACGGCTGTGATCTTCAGGCCCTTGGGGGACTTGGCATTGAAAACAGAAATGATTCTGTTGTAGCCTGGAGAACACTTCAGAAAACCATTGTCACTGAATACAGTGTCACTGCATCCACAAATGCAAATTAAATCTCTACCATGCCAAGAAACACACGCACACACACAGATAAGATCCAGGCTCTGGGCCCGAGCTTAGTTAAGACAGACTGAGGCAAACTGAAAACTGTCCTGCAGTCCTCCAGGTTTAAGTTCTTTCTGCAAACCATAAATTCTGTGTCCTTGGGCTGAAAAACGAAAGAGACCATCCAACTTGTTATAGATACAGTTCACAAGCCAGCATCAGTAATGGTTTGGGCATGCATTAGTGCCCAAAACATCTGTCAAGGCAACATATGTTACCTTCCAAGTAGCATCTTTATTCAGAAATGACTTTGTTTATTTCGGCAAGATGATTCCAAACCATATTCTGGATGTTTTACAGCAGCATAGCTTCGTAGTGTTTCTGATCTGTCTGCGATCTAGACCGGTCACCTTTTGACCCCCACCCACCCACAAACATAAACAAATATTTAGCCAAAAGTGTGGCAAGAAAATATCCCCCACACCAACCTTACACTAGCACCAACAGCCTGATCCATTGATGCCAGGCAAGACAGACCCATGCTTGTAGGTTGTTTATATCAAATTCTGACTCTACCATTCAAATGTCGCAGTAGAATTTGAGACTCATCAGACCAGGCAACAATTTTCCAATCTTCTGTTGTCCAACTGTGGTGAGCACATGTGAATTGTAGCCTCAGTTCTCTGTGCTTAGCTGACGAGAGTGACACCTGGTGTGGCCTTCTGCTGCTGTAGCCCATCTGCTTCAAGGTTCGAAGTGCTCTTCTGCATACTCTGGTTGTTATTTGAGTTATAGTTACCTTCCTATCAGCTTGAAGAAGTTTGGCCATTCTCCTCTGACCTCTGGCATCAACGAGGCACTTTTATCCAGTGAATTGCCGCTTACTGGATATTTTCTCTTTTTTGGACCATTCTCTGTAAACCCTAGAGATGGTTCTGCAAATCCCAGTCGACCAGCAGTTTCTGAAATACTCAGCCCAGGCTGTCTGGTACCAACAACCATGTCACATTCAAAGTCTCTTAAATCTAATTTCTTCTCCATTCTGATGCTTTGTTTAAAGTTCAACAGGTCATCTTGACCATGGCTACATACCTAAATGCATGGAGTTGCTGCCAATTAGCTGATTAGATAGTGGCATTATCGAGCAGTTGAACAGGTTTACCTAATGAAGTGGCCAATAAGTATACAGCTTAGTTATCTTTGATTTAAGCACATTTTCTAAGTTTCATTACTTGCATGGGATTTTTTCCACATGATTTATCACACACAATTTTTTAATATTAACATAAAAATGTTTTTGTGTACCATGTCACACTTTCTTAGTTTGAAATTTGCCTGGTTTTGAAAGTGCTTCCATAATGTGGCTCAGTAGTGAAGTGATTTATGCCTTTCACGTGAAAGGTCCATGGTTCAAGTCCAGGTGGGAGCACTAGCTCTCCCCAAACAGGAGTGCCGGGTCAGGAAGGGCATCTGATGTAAAAAAAATCTCTGCCAAATTACCTATGTTCCTTCATCTGCTCTAGTAACCCCTTGAGAAATTTAAGGGAGCAGCGGAAGGTGCTTTCTTATCCTTATGTTCTGAAATTGTTTTTCTTATTTAGTTTTGCCCATTTTTCCCAGGACATTTCTAATTTTCAGATAAGTAAAAATTATACCTTTATTCTTCTTTTGGCTGCTCCCGTTAGGGGTCACCACAGTGGATCATCTGCCTCCATCTCACCCCATCCCTTGCATCCTCTTCCCTCACACCAACCCTCTGTATGTCCTCCTTCACTACATCCATCAATCTTCTCTGTGGTCTTCCTCTTCTCCTCTTCTCTGCATGTCCTCCTTCACTATATCCATGAACCGTCTCTATGGTCTTGCTCTTTTGATTCTGTCTGGCAGCTCCATCCTCAACACCCTTTGTCCAATATATCCGCTATCCCTCCTCTGAACATGTCCAAACCATCTCAGCCTTGCCTCTCTGACTTTGTCTCCAGGCTTCTCAACCTGAGCTGTCCCTCTGATGTACTCATTCCTAATCCTGTCCATCC
>VUQH01001082.1:0-16266 GCA_015106775.1 Etroplus canarensis
TCTTGGACTTTGTAACCCCCCTTTGGTGAGTGGCTAATAAAGCCTTTTTGAGTTCTTCAGTCTGTCTCCGAGTCTGCATCTTGGGTCCTGCTCGGTCTCTCTCACACCAAAACCATGACATCACTGACGAGCAGTTTCATGGCCAGGTGAGGCCTATTCCCTCATTATTCCAGGCCAAGTAGGCAGATAAGGATCTGGAGTTGATTCCAAGTGTTGAACTTGCATTTGGTAGCTATTCACTGGAATTCTTAATTTGAGGTCCAAAAAGATGTCGCTGCAAGTGGAGGAGGTCATTATTAAAAACCAAACTAAACCTATCAGAGAGATGGCAAAAACTGTAGGAGTATCAACAATGTGATACATTCTTAAAAAGAAGGAATGCACTGGCCAGCTCAGCAACAGCAGAAGGCTTCGAAGGCCATGGAAGACAACTAAAAAGGATGTTTGCAGAATTCTTTCCTTGATAAAAACAAACAAAAAACTTCACAATATCTAACCAAGTCAAGAACACTCTCAAGGAGGAAGGTGTATCAGTCTGCAAATAAGAGACGCCCACAGGAATGTAAATACAGACGGTTTACAAAAAGAGGCAACTCACTGGCTATGCTTAAGAAAAGGAAGAGCAGATTATCAGAGAAATAGCAAAAACTGCAGGACTGACCAAATCAGTAATCTGGTACAGTCTTAAAAAGGAAGGAATGCATTCGACAGTTCAGCAACACCAAAAGGCCGGAAGACCTCAAAGGACAACTAAAATCAGCATATATGCAGTAGCTGCTAGTGGACTTAGATCACTTGTGTTCATTACTGATGTGACTGCTGATAAACATACAAAAAATATTTATGCAGTGGACAAAGCTACAGTCACTGCTCAGATTCAGATTTCAACTTCACAGTGCGAATACATACTGTAATGACCCAAAGCATATTGTAAAAGCAACCCAAGAGTTTATCAAGGCAAAGAAATGTGATATTCTTCAATAGCCAAGTCAGTCAACTGATCTCAATCCAATAGAGCAGCCGTTAAATTACTAAAGACAAAACTGAAGGCAGAGAGACCCACAAACAAGCAAATTGAAGGCAGCTGCAGTAAAGGCCTGATCATCTTGAAGGGAGGAAAAACAGTATTTGATGATGCCCACAGGATCAAGACTTTAGACAGTCAGTGACTGCAAAGGATTTTCATCCAAGAATGAAAAACAACCCTCGTATTTAAAATTGTGTTAGCTGGTCCCATTACGTTTGAGCCCATGGCAATGGGGGACAATGTTTAAAAATGGCTGTAATTCCTGAACATTACATGCAATACTTTTGTTAAACCCCTTGAATTATAGCTAAAAGTCTCCACTTCAATCACATCTTGAGTGCTTGATTTAAAATCAAGTGTGGTGTTGTACAGAGGTAAAAATTACAAAAAAAAAAAAAGTGTGATCGTTTAAGTCCATAAGGATTTAAACGATCACATTTCCAACATACCTTGTTTAACCACAATTCAAGACTATGCACAAAAATGCCTTTCGTTTTAAGGACTCACAGGTTGTCCTTTAGGTCCTGGGTCGCCTTTATCGCCCTGGTCACCTGTAGCCCCCTGCATACCTTTGATTCCAGAGGCTCCTCTTTCCCCTGGCAGGCCAAATTCTCCCTGAACCCACAAAGGTCAAGAATTATAAACTGTTACTACAAATTACAAGAATATTTCTTCACCAGAGATGTGTTTCATCATTAAGACACTAAAAAAATTTAGACTAAATAAACTCTTTATGGCTATTTTCACCTTTGGACCAGGCATTCCTCTTTCTCCAGGAGGTCCAGGAGGTCCAATTTCTCCCCTCGGACCTGGAAGTCCAGCAGGTCCCTCCTGTCCCACCAAGCCCCTCTGACCCTACATGCACAAAAAGGATTAGAAAACAATTTGTTTAATGGACTGATATGGCAGACTGAAACAAATGGGTTTTATGGGTAACAGGTTGTGCTACGTTTTTTAAAAACAAAAGAAACAAAAAAAACTTGTAAAATGTATTGCTTCCTCATAAGATGCTGGCAAAGGAAATTTTTATTAAAATTTGTGTTGCAAGTGCACATCCCAAAAACAACAAAAATACTACAATAGTAAATAGTTTAAAAAAGGTAATAAAATACTCTCCACATCTGAGATTCATTTTTGAATCCAGTTATGGATGCTTCTTCTGACTTAATGTTGCCCTTAAAAAGATGAGATTCAAACTTCTGATGTGGAATCATACTGAGATGTAACAAGAAGGTCAAGTTTCCATTCAGTGGCAAACATAGACAATATTCTTAGACAATAAAATATTAAAGGCAAAACCAGAAATATGATCCTTTAAACTAGGGAAATTAAACATAAATATAATTTAGAAACATTTTTGGAACTTTACTTATAGTTGGGGGGATTATTTGCTTGATGATAAATATCTATGTATATATTAGTTGCTGGACATTTAAATGGACCCAGTGCAGTATGATCAATACTTTTTCGGCTTCACTTTGATATGTCTAAACAAATTTCAAAATTTGCTGCATTACAACAGCTGTTCTTTCAGCATATGCCTAAAAGATGTCCAAAAAACCTGTTATTGAGTTGTTTTTCACATTGCAGACCACAGCGGTTTCCTGCTCCATCAGCAGTGTAGTGAGGCAGAATGAAGCAAGCGATGTTAGAATAACACAGTGAGTTGTTGCCTCGCATATGGCTGCTCCTCATTCACATTGAGGAAGGCAGATAAGTCAGGAACCTGGCTGGAATTACACCACTAATCGTTACTGGTACCCGCAATATGTAGGTATTGGCAGACTCTTACATAAGAAAAAGCCTGAGCAGTTTATCCGTTACCTTTCCCACTTACAGTGAAGTGGGTAAGGGGGCTACATATCATTTAGACACTATTCTGACGTCTCATTAAAACACACTGAGAGGGTAAACATGACTTCATGGTTAAAGTTGTATTGAATTTGAGTATTTCTAATATCCTGAAAAAGACACATTTTTACATTTCAGTTTCAAACCAAATTTAAAGGCCATGTCTGGTGTCCAGCTATGGAGTTCTGGCACTTGGCATGTGGTGTCTCAATGAAGATGACATTTGATCTTTTGGATATAAAATGTCATCAGTTCATCGTTTTAACATATTACCCTGTTCATGTGAAATTTTGTTACACTTGAGCATGAATTGGGGAGTTATAGTCAAAAAGTGATTTTTTTTTTTTTTACAAATCAAATCAAATCAGTTCATCCTTCAGCTCAAGCAAACTTTTGAGCCAAGTTTAAGGCATTCACATGAATGAATGACACAAAGGTGTTGCTTGAACAGAGCATTAAGAGCACCTGTCTGAAGCTTTAATATCACAACAGTGATAATGACAGCCTCATTCCTAAGGTGCTGCTGTAACTTTGCATGTCTGATTTCTGGGGAATATCTCTGCTACATTTCTTTCCTGTTGCTAATTACAATTCTCCTGCTCAAATTAGGAAAAGAATGAATAAAACGCTGAACATCAAAATGAGAAGAATGGCAAAGAACAGCAAAGAGGAAGAGAATTATTTTGCAGCTTTTTCTTTCCTTATTATGGAAGCTGGTACTGAGAAACTGAAACTAGTTTCCTTTTCGATTTTGTCCTGCTGAGACAGTTATGGGTCATTTTTGTGAAGAGTACAGTCTCAGTAAAAAAGTGACTTCAAGAGTTTTGGCTACTGAAGCAAACAGTTTGCTCTAGCATTTCTAATTGTTTTTGTGATGCTATATTAACACTAGTGACCAGCAGACATGCAGAGAGTTGGTAAGACAGAAGAGGATGCAGTTGATAATATTACATCTTAATCTTCCTGTGTCGATCTTATCTGATACAATCAGTAAGAAATGCTGCCATTTAGTCAAGTTAAACAGATACAGTTGCAATATTAAGGGATGGCGCACTTTCTTTGAACACCAGTTTATATGAAAAGGTCTCTGTGAAGGAAATACAAATAAAAAAAATAGAAATACAGTTACAGGACTGTACTGTACAGTACAGTGAGAAGCTGTATAGTTTAAGTCCAAATGAAAAGCACAAATGGCCAAAATTAGACTTACCAGACTTTCATACAACATTATTTAAATGAAAGCCAGACAGCAGGACTTGGCTTTCCAACTCTTGGCAAAAAGGATTTTCATGCATGTAACCTCAGTCCACTCTGGCTGCACGTGTATTTGAATAAACCCACTGCATTGCAAATTGAGGAGGCCAATCAAATCAAACAAGACATTTAATGATCAGTCTAAGTCTCAAGCCTCACTCATAAAACAACAGATGGAAGCAGCTGGAGTACAGATTTGGTCACTCTACAGTGCTCTTATTCCACCAGTCCACTTGTTGATTTTTGTGTTGCTGCACTGGCACCCTTCCAATACAGACCAGAAGTCTGCTCGTGTTGATTTCATGCCACGTACTGTAAAGGAAATGTCCTCTTGACAGTTTAGTTATGCAAGTATATCCTATGACTCCTTCTGCCACAAACATTTATAGGGCTGAGCAAAAATGCACAGCTGAGCTTTGCCTTTTTATTTATATATAACAAATGCACTGCTCAAAAAACATTATAGGAAAACAAAAGATCACAATGGGAAAAAAAATCATGCTGGATATCTAGACTGATAATGGACTGGGTAATGTGTGAGGAATGAAAGGATGCCACATTGTTTGAAGGAAATGAAAATTATTACCCTACAAATGGCTGAATTCAAAGACACCCGGAAAATCAAAGTGAAAAAAAATTATGCAGCAGGCTTGTCCATTTTGCCAACATTTCATTGCAGCAACTCAAAATGGTACTCAGTATTTTGTATGGCCCCCATGTGCTTGTATGCATGCATGACAACAGATGCCTGATCCTAATGAGACAGCAGATGGTGTCCTAGGGGGAGTCTCCTCCCAGATCTGGACCAGGGCATCACTGAGCTCCTGGAGAGTCTGAGGTGCAGCCTATCAGCCTCGGATGGACAGAAATATAATGTCCTAGAGGTGTTCTATTGGATTTAGGTCAGGTGAGTGTGGGGGCCAGTCAGTAGTATCAATTCCTTCATCCTCCAGGATCTGCCTGCACACTCTTGCCACATGATCCCAGGCATTGTCCTGCACCAGCATAGAGTCAGACAAAGGGTTCAAGGATTTTATCCCGATACCTAATGGTAGTCAGAGTGTCCTAGCCTGTAGAGGTCTGTGCGTCCCTCCATGGATTTGCCTCCCCTGACCATCACTGACACACTGACATTCACACCAGTGGCCTGCTGTAGGTCATTTTGTAGGGATCTGGCAGTGCTCATCCTGTTCCTCCTTGCACATAGGAGCAGATACTGCTCCTGCTGATTGGTTAAAGAAGTTTTACAGCCCTGTCCAGCTCTCCTCGAGAAACTGCTTGTCTCCTGGAATCTCCTCAATCCTCTTGAGACTGTGCTAGGAGACATAGCAAACCTTCTGGCAATGGCACATATTGATGTGGCATCCTGGAGGAGTTGGACTACCTGTGCAACCTCTGTAGGGTCCAGTTATTATCTCATACTTCCAGTAGTGACACCTGACTCTAGCCAAATGCAAAACTAGTGAGAAAACAGTTAGAAAAGATGAGGAGGGAAAAAATGTCAGTGGCCTCCACCTGTAAAACTGTTCCTGTTTCGGAGGTTGTCTCATTGTTGCCCCTCTAGTGTACCTGTTGTTGATTTCATTAACACCAAAGCAGCTAAAACTCATTAACAACCCCTTCTAATACATAACTGACCAGATCAATAGCTCAGAAGTTTAATTGACTTGATGCTACACTCTGATTAAAAAGTTTTCCTTTTATTTTTTTGAGCAGTGTATATTATTTTGAGTTGACTAATCAGAAAAGCATTTGCTATATAACACTAATTCCGCTCAAGCTTCAACACTGAAAAAAACATTGCTGCCTGACTGTCACTTATTACCTGTCGCCCTTGTTTTCCTGGTGGTCCTGGTAAGCCAGTCAGTCCTGGGGGACCATCTGGCCCTGGATAACCCTTCATTCCATTGAGTCCAGGTAAACCAGCTGGCCCCTGTTAAATGACAGTGTCATTCAAACTCAATTTCAGCCTGAGGGGCATTTAAAGTTACCATCAGTTTTCTTATGAAACATCACAGTCTCAATAATTTAATGACCATTTGAACACCCTAATTTTTCCTCTGACACTTGGCCTGAAGCAGTCAAGTCCACCATCTGGACAGTAAGAATGTCATGGCCCTTGTACATCTGTTAGTTTAGCTGTTTCTGGTTTCCCCATTTCACTAACTTCTTTGTTTCCCCCATCTCTGCTTTCATTTTTGTCAGTGTTAGTTGCTTGCCTTTCAGTTGCTTACTGTTGTATTTTGGAGGTTAGTTTTGTATATCTTGTGGTTTTTGCTTCCTGCCTTTTGTCATTGCCTAACCCACCATAATTGTTCCCACCTGTGTTCATTGTCAGTATATATAGTCTTGTCTTGCTGTCTTTCTCTTTGTCAGATCTTCTGTTTTCCCTTGCATACATTCCTGGGTTTCTTACTTTTGTCTCTGTTGGCTTGCTTTTTTTTCCTTTCAGTTTTTCTTGGATTCCACTTGGGCTTTGGTTTATCAGATTTTTTAAATTAAAGCTCATTTTATGTTCTGCATCTGCTTTTTGTTTGTATTTGTGTCCTCCTTTGAACCAATCCTGACACTAGACTTATTGCAATCTTCATGAGTCTTACCTTTGGCCCTTGGATATCTGTTAGTTTATCTGTTTATGGTTTCCCTATTTCACTATGTTAAATTTCTGGTTGTTTTTTACACCAAGATAATTGTTACTCATGCTACCTTTAAAGTTCTGCTTTTTTCTTTTTGTTTGCAGTCGTGGGGGCTGTGTAGACATACGCAACAATTTGGTGATGCTGAAAGCACTCGGCTACATTACTCTTAAATATAAAGAGGCTGCTGTTTCTCTCTAAGCTAAGATGATACGATGCTCACTTCAGTGCCAGGAGCGCCAGCCAGACCTCTTGCTCCTTTCTTTCCAGCCAAACCCTAGAAAAACATACACATAAAAGATAAAATATCCACGGGCATTCACAAAAACACAACAGATTTAATAACTAATTTTCCAGTAAGTAAAAAATTTACAGCAGTGTCTATTAAATTGCTTATGGAGAACCCACATTCAGGATTTTTCCATACTTAATCAGTCTAGACAGACATATGCATATTTGTTAATAGTATATGCAACACCTCAAAACCAGTTTATTCACACTGAGGTGTTTGAGTAAATTACCTCAAGAATACTATTACAGGAAACATCCCCTTTGCATACCTTTATGCAATGCTTCAATGCCACAACAGCATAAGGAAGACAAATCCTTTAACAGTGATTTACTGTATGTACAGTCACTGAGAGACATTGTTCAAGAAATGCTTTATCAGACCTCTGGCAGAATGTGATGTTATCAGCATATGGAAATAGATATTGTACATTAAGGCATAACACAAATTTAGTTTGAACTTAATCCAAGGGCAATATGGTCAGAAATACTTCCATAGCATGTGGACTGCTTATACAATCACTTCTCTATACGAGCTGTTTCACATGTGGATAAGTGGAATCCTGTGGCATTTTATGATTACAAAAGGCCGTATGGAACCTGATCAAGGGGGACCAAAGTTGTTGCACAGGGGAATCACAGTTATGTAATTAGAAGGCCTGTGAAGTCTGGGGACTCTAAAGAACATGACACTAAATAAGCAAACCTACTATTTCAAGAAAGCATGTTTTACTGGAAGGCATCCAATATGTAGGCATAAAAGAGAAATACCACAAAATTGTTACTAAACATCAAATAAAAGGTTAGAATAGTTAAATCATGCAGTCAGGGCTACGAGCAAAAGCCACATTTCTCTGGTTACTGTCCAAGTTTCATTGCTCCAAGCCTTTTTCTATCACCTGGTTTCGGACTCCACGAAGTAAGCTGAATTTTGTTTTTTCTTTTTTGCTAAAATCATCAAGCATGACAAGTAGCTTTGAAAATTTGTACTAGCATGCTCCTGTGTTAACAGGTAAAGCATGAACAATGGAGATTTGAGTCAAATCTGTTTGCTGCCAGATTATTTAATTTATTCTGTACTGTCAGGTATAAACCAAACACCCCACAGTGTATGCAAATAAGAGATCAACTCTTTTGACTCATTCAACTCCTCTTTGGTGAAAAGCTGTATTAGCATGAATGCTTTTGTGACTCACCGGAGCTCCGTTTTCTCCTTTTGGGCCTACTTCTCCAGGGAAGCCTGGTGATCCCTGTACAACGCATGGAAAAATACAAAGATGCTCTATGAATACAGAATTAAACCCTAGAAAGAAAAAAATAGTAATGGTGAGGAATGGCCTTATCTATGCTACTTTTTAAGACAGGCCATTTTTAAAACAGTCCATGAAGTTTCACCTTGAACTACCTTAAGGTCAGAATGTTTACTTAGCACATAGTATCGTTCCTAATCTAATAGGCAATGTCCTGTCTGAAAGACATTCACACTCTCAAACTGAATGCAGAGTTTTAAAGACATACTCGTGTGCCACCTTCTGGGAGAACACATTTATACATTTCACATACTTAGCCTTACCACTGATAAAGCCCTCCAACACCTTACATCCTTTAACATCACTGTTTACAGTAAGGATGCTTACTTATGAATATAAAAGCCAACAGATATAGCAGTGGAGATACCGCACTATAGATATTTGCTGACTTACCGGTGGGCCTTGTGGTCCAACAGCCCCACGAGATCCAGGGGCACCAATATAGCCCTGAAACAAATTTTTTTTTTACATTTGGTTACATTTTCTCACCACTTTTCAATCCTGAGTAACACATGCGTGATATTCTAGGGTTCTTTATATAAAAGAGAGCCTTACTTAATATGTATACCTTAAGGCACCTTTTCCACAAACAGTAAAAATCTCAATCATGGGCTCCATAGCGTCAAATCAATATACAACAGGTGCTGATCTTATTTTTTGTATATTCTAGGATTGAATTGAATTAAACTGCATTAAACTAAATTTAACTGAACTGAAAGAAAACTTCAGGTGGCATAGTAGGGTGATGACTATTGCCTCACGGCAAAAAGGTCCTGGGCTCCATCCACTGGCTGATTTGGGCTTTTCTGTGTGGAGTTTGCATGCTCTCCACGTGTCTGCGTGGGTTCTCTACAGCTATTTCAGTGTCCTCCCACAGTCCGAAGACATGCAGGATTAGTTTAACTGGCAATTCTACAGTAGATTTGAATGTGTGTGTGAATGGTTGTCTGTCTCTGTGTTAGCTCTGCAAGGGACTGGCGACCACACCTCTTGTCCTATGTGAACTGGGTAGATTCCAGCCCTCCTGAATTGGATAAGTGGAAGAAAATGAATGAATGGATGGATGGATGGATGGATGGAAATAAAATTCTTACAAAACAGTTTTTGACTTGATATGAGATACAATAGCAGCAGCTGTGAGCTAGCAAACAGGAATACTCCTGCTAGAGAGGTCAACTTAATTTGTGGTAATTTGAATTTCTGTCAACCATCATATCACTAATATTTATAATAAAAAGCAATTCTAAATGTTGAATAAGAAGCTACCATAAACAGCACAGAAGATAGATGTAGCTTCTGGGTCTGAAAAGTCAGCTCTACCTCTTGCTCGTCACATCTGGTTTCAAAACACTAAGATGGTGACTCATTTAGAGGCTTCATAATAGGATTTCACTAACCAATGGCTGATGTCACAGTGGCTACATCCATCTTTTATGCTACACAATAAAACAACACAAATATATCCATCCATTCATCCACTGTCTATCACTTTTCTGAGGGTTTGGGTCACAGAGGCAGCAGTTCGAGCAGAGAAGCTCGGACTTTCCTCTCCCTAGCCACCTCCTCCATCTCTTCAGGGAAGACAGCAAGGCGTTCCCAGGCCAGCTGGGAGACATAGTCTCTCCAGCGTGTCCTGGTTCTCCTCCCAGAGGGACATGCCCAAAACACCCCAAGTGAGAGGCATCCAGGAGGCATCCTGATCAGATCCTTTCGATGTGAAGCAGCGGCTCTACTCTGAGCCTCTCCCGGATGACTGAGTTCCTCACCCTGTCTGTAAGGGTGAGCCCAGCAACCCTGTGGAGAAAGCTCATTTTGGCCGCTTGTATTCGCGATTGCTTTCTTTCAGTCAATCTTTAAAGTTCATGAACATAGGTGAGGGTAGGAACATAGATAGACCGGTAAATCAACAGCTTAGCCTTAGAGCTCAGCCCCCTCTTCACCGTGACAGATCAGTACAACGTCTGCATCACTGCAGACGCTGCCCCAATCCGTCTGCCAATCTCCTGCTCCATCCTCCCGTCACTCGTGAATAAGACCCCGAAATACTTTAACTCCTCCGGTTGGGGCAGGACCTCGTCCCCAACACGGAAAGGACAAATATATTTAAAAACCATTCACAGAGCAGCATAAATGCCAACTAGTCAAAATAAGATGACGCAGGCACAAATTTGCTTTCACTGAGTTTGTGTGTGTTTTGCATACATAAAGCCTGTGGGCTTAAAAGGGATGAAGTGACAAAGCTACCAGATTTCTTAGCCTTAATGCTCAGATTTAGGTAATCCACTCCAGCATGTGTGGTCTGCCCCAATGTGAAAGGAGCAGTGTAAAGTATAAACAACAATCAAGTACATTCAGTGGTGTCCCATATGTCTTATGTTTTAATTGTATTCTGTACCTGATATCCTTCATCCCCTGGCTCTCCACGCTCTCCTCGTTCCCCTGGCAGCCCCTGTGTAGACACAAATACGCATCCATGAATAAACATACTGTACATGCAGGTCTGTTTTTTGTTTTTTTTTTAACCTACACAGCCTCAATTAAGCTGGGTAGCTACTTAGTCACTCCTCATTCAAACACATGAAACACTTTCTGTGAACGTAACCTACAAGTTATAACAAAATACAGGCTGTCATTGTATTGCTTATACTATAAACTGCAAATCTGTGCCAAGTTGAAAATTCAATACTACTTATATGGAAAATTGCTACCTGTGCAGACATACCCCTGACTGTTCATGCAGTGTTGGTCTGTGTCAGCAGTCAGGCCCAGTACTGGGAAGCGTGTCTTAGAGAGCCTAATAGTCATATAACTGTTTGGCTGTGGGCTTTTCTAAGCTGCAATATCCTGATCCTCTTTTAATATTAGTCTAAGAATGACTGTTGGTCACTGTGGAACACACAAAATTCTTGTGGTGACTTAGGATAAGTATTGGTAAGGAAATTTGTGTTCAAAACAATGTTGTAATGAGACCTCTGTTATTGTGGGTGAGTACAAGAACAAAAATAAATGCTAAGCTCAAGCTTTACCACGTGTGTAAAGATTTTTTTCTGTAAATGCTAAGTCTGTAACTAAGACACACAAGTAGATAATCAGTTCCATACGCATGACAGATTTTGAACAAGAAACACTAACACTAATTTTAGTCAAGCTTGTTAAACATAAATGAATGTTTTTGGTGTTAAAATCAGGAGCTGATCAGGATTAACATTTATGTCCCGTGTCAATCTGGTATTTAAATGGCTCTCATTAAACAGAGCGAGGAGAGTTTAGAAAGAAGAGTTTAAAGGAAAGCAAGACCTACTGGTTCACCTAAGGGCCCTGGCAGTCCTGGTGTCTTGTTGTCCTCGCCTGCATAACCCTGAAATGTAGCAAAACACATAATCATGTATGCATGGATGTAGATTGTAAACAAATAATTTTGCAATCAGACAATACTTAGGGGAACTTTGCATAAAACCTAAGAAATCCAAATGTGGAAATATTTCACAAATTCAGGTATGAAATTACCTTTTCACCTTTGGGCCCTGGTGGTCCAATAGGTCCGGGCTTGCCAGGGTGCCCCTAAAGAACGAAATCCGATTATTGCGTGTAATGGAGCCGTCACACTTCCACAAGCTGAAACATGCTAAATCTCTGAGTTCAACTCTGCAGTGAGACATCTTTTTAATCAGAACTGTATGATATAAAAATAAAATTCTGTGTAGAAAAGCACTTACAGTCTGTCACTTAAGGTTTTTTGTATTAGCACCTCAAAACTTGACTCAGTTCTAAATTAGTCTAAAAGTCCTTACACACATGCATATACATATTCACAGAAAATGGAACAACATTAAACAGCAAAAAGAATGACATGAACTTGATGCACACTGTTCAAGTTTTGCTGTCTTGAATCAGTTTTGTTAACAAGAACCATAGTATTGCACCTCTGGCTGTTATACTACACAAACTAAAGTATTGGGCCACCAAACTTTTAGGGCATCCCATTTTAAATCCATAGACATTCATATGGAGTCCTTCCTCCATTTGCAACCCTATAGCAATTACCCTTCCTCCACCAAACTTTACTGTTGGTGCAATGCAATCAGGAAGATAATGTTCTTCCAGCACTGGCCAAACCCAGACGTGTTTATCAGACTGCCAGATAGAGAAACACTATTTGTCATTCCACAGAACTTGTTTCAACTGCTCCATGCTTTAAACCATTCCATTCAATGCTTGGCATTGTACTTGGTGATTTAAGGCTTGCATACAGCTACTTGGCCATGGAAATTCATGCCATGAAGCTCCCAGCACACAGTTTTTGAGCTGATGCTAATGCCAGAGGAGGTTTGGAATTCAGATTATTGTGTCACAGTGACCCCATTCTTTCACATGGTCAGACTGCATGGCTTGGTGCTATATTGTTTATCCCAGAGGAAAGGAGACTGGATGAAACATCTGAAATCAATGCTTAGGAGGTGTAGCCTATTCCTTTTGTCCATATAGTGTATTTTCAGAAACTCTGAGTTCTTTTAACTATGAAAAATAATGGTTTAACAATGGCATGGGACATCTATTGTTCTCTATATTTGGATTTAGGATATCTCAGAACCTGCTAGACATCTGACTTTGTGGGGAAAGAACCTTAGACCAGATTATAGTTAGATTCTTAAGACATGCGTTTTTTAATAAAAGTATTTATGTGATTTTGTTTGAGCCTTATTTTAGCCAATGTGCTTGACTTAAGGGTAACCCCTGGAAAAACATGAACAAATTGTTATCATAGGAAAGACTCACTGGGTATCCTGGAAGTCCTGGTTGCCCTTCTATCCCCATGACTCCAGGCTGACCCTGGAAGCAATGCAGAAAATGCAAACAAAATAAGGCCTTGAATCAGTCATGGTGGTTTTGTTCTGTTTTTTGTTTCCTTCAGATAAATGTAACCCTGGAAGGGATGTAAATCCTTGATCCACAGAGTTGACAAAATAGTCTCAGTGGTTCTGTTGAGAGAGGGGCTGCCTTTCCCTGCAAAGAAGAAAAAATTGCTGCCATGCTTTTGGCTCATCTTGCCCTCTCTGACATCTTGTTGCTTTGGTTTTAAAATGTTTTTTGTTAGTATTTCATAAGACTTCAACTAACTTTAAAAGTATAAGCCAATAAATTACACAAGATAAAATTTATCTACAGTAGCAAGAAAACATCTGTGAACCCGTTGGAATTACCGTACCAAGTCTTCGATGCTGATTACTCATAAAATGTGGTCTGACCTTCATCTTAATCACAATTACTGGCACACAGAATATAACAAAACTAATTATAAAGAAGCTCTTAGCTTCTAATTTTTGGTTTGTGAACCACTGTCCTGACATTCTCCTGTAAAATTTCCTGATATAATTTTGAATTCCTTTTTTTTTTCTTAATCATCACATATACTCCTGATTCTGAGTTTACAAAACAACCTCAAACCACGAGGCTTTGGTGTTTATCCAGCCCACATTAGCTGATAGTTCAGCTGATACACTTATACACATTCAATGGACAAACTTCACACACTTGCTATTTAAGCTGCTCCAGTCTGCACTCCAAGCCGCTTAGCAACCCACCATCACTCAAGCTCTTCCTTTCATGCTGTGCTTGACTTAATCAATGTCATATTTATTATTGCAACTGATCTCTGCTTTGTTCTGTATAGGAGTCATGGATCTCCTCCCCATCAGATTTCATGCGTCAGTGTGCATTAGGAACATTTATGTCCAAGTACCTCCAAGTAGACAAGAAAAATGGCAACTTACAGGTGGGCCACGAGTTCCCCTGGCACCTTTCAGCCCCTGCTCGCCTGGCTGGCCGATGTCTCCCCGAGCACCAATTTCACCAGCAAGACCAGGAGGACCCCTGTCTCCCTGGAAAGATTCAAAATGTACTTTGAGAGTAACAAAGTCAGTGACAGAAACATATTTGTCTTGACAGATGGATCCAGTTGTTTTCTTTCTCAGCTTGTAAATAAAATGCTTAAAAGTTGACCAAAATTATCTTTAGACAGTTCAAACAAGATGATTCAGTGGCTCACTGCAATAATTTGAATGCCAAATGGTTTGGGTTGCGTCTTCCTGCTCAAGGTTGTTTTGATGATGGGCGACATACTGTGGAGTAAAAGTGGTACTGAACAAGATCCTTACCTTCTTTCCATGGCGTCCTCTGTTTCCTGGGGGACCTAGTTTTCCTTCTGGGCCCTATAAAGTGAATGTCAGTAAATTATAAAGTTTGAAATATATTTTATATTGTGAGGATTACTTAATGGTGTATCATAAACCAAATCCTGATTCTGTCATATTGTGGATTCTGTCTCATTTTGTTGCCTGATGATCAGATCAATAGTGTCCTTGTAATGACTTAGAAAACCACCAGCAGATACTGATATTGCAGAATATTTTTCAGATGTTTCAAGGAGATTGTTTAATGTCCAAAAATCAATATGTTTCATCTATAATTTTGTTCTGAACTCTGAATTGGTTCTCTAAAATACCCTTCCTTCCAGATAACAGTGATCTTTCTGAATCTCATCACCCATGGGTAGACTTAGATCTGTATCTCAAAACAACAAGGACCTAAGATGTTGACAGCTATCAGACATCTAAAATATTTCACATGATACTTTTTACTGACCTAGTGACAAAAAGTCTTTACTGAAGAGAAGCCTGACCCCTACTGGGATTCAAAGGCATTATTTAGCAGAACAGTGTCTCTATAGTCCATGCATTTACATTAAGGTTGTTATATTTTCTGGAAGTTAAAGTGTGGAAACAGTATTAACTTACACGAAAGCCCTGTTTTCCAGGCTCTCCAGGTGGTCCCGGGGGTCCAGGGTCTCCTTCTGTCCCTTTGTCCCCTGGCTCCCCAGTTGGTCCACGGTCACCAGGCTCACCCTGACAGTTTGATACAGAAAGTGGAAAACAGACACTGAACATGAGTTAAAGTCAGTGTTATATTACCAGCAGAAGAGACTTCCTTTACTTCCTTTATTAGATTGTATATTATATGAAAATCTAGTGTGAAATTAAGAGGATACACTAAGTAATGCGGGAAGATTCCATTTATGAGCGGGATGACCTTATTTTTGAATCTTCAGCTAATCTGTGGACGCTCTAAAGCATTTCTACTATCATAAGGTTTCACCACTAAAATAAACACATAATTCATTTTGGCTGCCTGGATTATTTTGTTAGGAAGAAGTAAAGATAAATAAGTCAACAAACCTTGGCTCCATCTTTTCCTTGAGGCCCATCTTCACCAGGGGGACCAGGAGGACCCTATAAACATACCACAATTTACAACAAAACCTCTTTTCTGCTGCAAGAAGTGGGAAATCAACAATTACTATTATGTCTGTCAGAACTAAGAAAATGTGATTTTATGTTATGCCAGATTGCTTTGGTTCTGTTTGTCCACATCTCAGAGATACCCTATTCTGACATGACAGCATTCATGCCACTTTTTGCCAATCACATTGGCAAAACCTGCAATCATAAACAATCACTTTTACTTACTGGAAGTATTTTCTAGATTATTAAATAGTATTTTTTTCCTTAGCAAGAGGGTCATTGTTTCTGGAAATCCAATAATTTGGTTATACCAAAGTCAGTCAGGGATCATATAAGATCCCTGAATGACTTTCACCTCTGGTCACAGTCAGCATCACTGATGTGTGTGTGGTGGACTGTGGCTAAAAGTGCACTCTGCTGCACCCTTAAACACTAACCCAACTCAACAGTGAAGTCAGTGTATCCTCAAATCTTCTTCTTCTTCTCCTCCTGCCTGGCAGCTCCATCTTCAACATCCTTTGTCCAAAATATCCACTATCCCTCCTCTGAACATGTCCAAACCATCTCAGCCTTGCCTCTCTGATTTTGTCTCCAAACTTCTC